>JAEIHY010013514.1:0-40052 GCA_018904565.1 Drosophila tsacasi | reverse complement strand
TCACTGCGTTGCAAACTTCTGACTAAAATTATAATACCCTGCAAGGGTATAAAAATTAAGGATATTACAATATTTAGGAACAATTGAATGGACTAGTTTCTTGTTTTTAAATTGACATACCAAATGGCATCTTCATTAAATTGAAAGTAGTTGGACGAAGGAGTTCTGAATTTAAATAACAGCTGATTAAGAAAATCAGTAGATCTTAAATTTTAAACAATATCTGGATCATTACAAACCCTGACCACCAATTTACTTACCAAATTAGTCAGAAGGTTGCAACACAACGAATCGATCTATCTGTAAACTACTGTCTTAAACTTTGCATTCCCAATAATCTTTCCAATTCAGAAAAAAAGCATATATCACACGGATCAGACGGCTTTTTCAATGTTATATTTCTGCAACTTCTTAGATATTCTACAAAATTCTAATACCTGTTATAATGCTTCCTATAAGAACGACTATAAAAACCTTTCAAGCTGGCGGTTTAGAATCAAAGAGAGCTATTTTAATCTTAAATCAACCATAACGAATTGTAGGTCCAAGACTACAACATTTAAACAATCAAAAGAAACAAAAACTGCGTACGATTTCCAATACGTAAGCAATGTTTAATCAGCGATTTAAAGCGTTTCCGTTTTCGGTTCTCAAAGCGTTTTTAAAACACACGTTGTTTCTTATTGAAAGTTTCGGCCGTTGGTTTTTATTAACATTTTAGGTAGAAACACAATATAAAAGTCTAAGACTCCACCTTCACAACGGTCGTCTTTTCCGACACGTACAGACCGTCAAGGAATTTACGGATATCCTTATTTTTAACGGTGGTGGACTGCTGGATGAGGGCGGCAGATCCAGAGACCGACTCAATGTCGTTGCCCTCCACGATGAGCTCGTCCTTCTGGGCAGTTGAGTTGACGACGGTGACGCCGGGGGCCATCTCCACGCGACGAATGTACTTCTCGCCCAAGAAGTTACGGATCTCAATCACTGTGTTTTGCTCGGAGGTGACACAGTTGATGGGGAAATGGGCGTACACAGCGCGCATCTTGTACTGGAAACCGAACGTGACTCCTGCGAAGAAAAAACAACGTTAATAATCAGCTCTCTGGTTAGACAAACATTCTCTTCTCGTAATACCTACCCTTGATCATGTTCTCGATGTGACTGCACACGGTGCGCACGGCAGCCAGCTCCTTCTTGGTACCGAACCACTTCTCCACCTTCAGAGTGCGCTTATCGGGCATGTACATGTCCAGGGCCAAGTGCTTGAAGCTGCGCTTCAGCGTGCCGCGGGTGCCGGTGATGGTCACCACACGGGCCTTCACCGAGGCCTTGATATCCCTGGGGATCTTCACGCACTGGTTGGAATTGATCGTTCGCATATTGACGAGTCTACGGGAAACAAGTAAATAAGGTTATTCGTTAGCTTCACATCATGTAAGCCCATTTCAACATTCAACAGGTGATTCTTGGGTACACCGTGTGGCGATTCACTCTGCATTTCATTAAATTATCCTTAATATAGTATGGCACAATAAGATTCCGGCGAGTAGCAGCCGCGAAGAAGCATCGCTAGGGTACCGCCGCCCACACCACCACTGGTTTGCCTCGTCAAAAGAGGCCATTCAATCCTATGTTCCCGACCATTATTTCGTTCAAAATTTCACAGAGACTTACTATCGGACCGGCCAATTACAATAAATTGTAATTTAACAAAATTGCAAATTATTAAAATGCAATTTTACGAAATCCACGTGTGGGCTCGTTCCGGAAACGAGACGAAAAGAAAGAAAACAGTGTGACCGGAGAATTATCGATCAATTATACCGTCCGGCTCTAGAAAAATATACCTTCTAAATATACCAAAAATATACCGCTTAAATTATATTTTTGTTTTTATTCTTTATTTTTTAATTGAAATAATTTGCATTCCTTGAATTGTTCATTGAAACAAGGATCATTGCATTTATTTGTAATAGTTCTTAAGAGAAGCGTGTTCCCGCACGAAGAAATACCAAAACGGAAAATATCGATAGGCATTGTACATTAAATAATATTATATATTATTAACCAGAATAAAAATCCTACAGTTAGTTTTGGATTCTATAAAAGATAAAATAAAAATATGTAATTCAATTGATTTTTTCCGAAATAAGAGCGCTTGTTACGTGCTTTTGAGGAATACCGCTTATGTTATCGGATATCGATTGGATTGATAGGCCAATCATAAGGCGGGAGCGTGGGTACAACAGCATCGGCCGCCGAAAGTTGCGAATTTTCTCTCAAACCTTTTAAGTTACATTTTCAAGTTTTAAAGTCGCTCACCCGCATTAGTTTAGTTTTACAAAATGACTGCTCCGCAAGCCCAACTCGACTTTTTCGCGACGGCAGGAAAAATGCTGGAGTGGCATGACAATCTTGATAGAAATAAGCCGGGTCTCCTGGAGGTGAGTACACCACTGGGACCGCAGTTTGTATTTCCTAAGATTACTTAATAATGTGTTTGCAGTTGACGGGCGTCAGCCAGCATGGCCGAGCCACGACGAGTGGACTCAACGACTACGACTACCAAAGCCTGTCCTTTCTTAAGTCGGACGAATCACATAACCTACAACAGCTACGGACGGTGGCCAAGACCGGCGTACCCAAGGAGATCCTAGAGCACTTCAAACGTAAGTGGTTCTGGTTTCAATACGAACTCGGCTCTATTTTGTAACTCACCCTGCAGACATCAAATGCCACTGCACAATGGGCCTTTTCCCGGAGATTGGGCGGGCCTGGCTGACGATCGATTCGGAGATTTACATTTGGACCTTCAACCAGGCACGGGACGTCGCCTACTACGACGGGTTGAGTCACTTGATTGTCAGCGTTGGACTGATCAAGCCGAGAGCCGGAGTTTTTTTGCAGGACGTCAAGTACCTTCTGTTGCTGACAACGCCAATCGAACTGATCGTCCTGGGCGTTACGTTCAGTGAGAGTGGTTTAAACGAAATGCAGCTAATGAACAGGCCCATATTTGTGATCGCCACGGATAACATCGCCATCAGCGTTATCAAGGGCACGGACGACGGACGCATTTTCCTCGGCGGCCGCGATGGCTGCCTCTATGAGGTCGCGTATCAGGCAGAGACCTCTTGGTTTGCCAAGCGCTGCAAAAAGATCAATCTCTCCCAGAGTCTGGTCTCGCTGATGTTGCCGAATTTCCTGAGAGTTTTTACGGTAACTGGGAGAAACCAGTGGATGGTGGGCTTCGTGATTTGACAGATTACCTTTTTTTTTGTAGGAGGTGGACGGCATTGAGCGCATTGAGATCGACAACAGTCGGAAGCTGCTGTATGTGCTCTCAGAAAGGGGCTCCATCGAGGCCTGGGACATCAGTACGGATTACACGGGAGCCCGAAGGCTGGGCAGGATCACCCAGAACGACATTGCCAGCCAAGCAGTCAAGCTGATCACGTGAGTAAGAGTCACTTAAAATCGATACACATCGCTAAAACTGTTCCCCTCCCCTTCTAGTACGGTTGATCCTACTATTTTCAAGTGTGTTAAGGCCATCTGCCCGCTCACTGCCGATGATTCGAGCAAACTGCACCTCGTGGCCGTTACCCAGTGCGGCGTTCGTCTGTACTTCTCCACCACATCGTTCTATGGGCAGCAGCCGCAGCAGCCATTCGACCTAACTGCCAACTCACAATTCGATAATCAAGGCTATGGTGGCCAGACGGCTGCACAGACACAATTCCCGCCTCTCGGAGGTGAGACTCCAAGGGGATTTTATCTTCTCCACGTTCGCCTGCCGCCTGGCTACACGCCGAATGCCACAACGAACAAGCCAAAGCAAGTGCATGCCGCCCACTACACCGAGGGCAATATGTTAATGATCACCACTCAGCAGCAGGAGCAGGATCTTCTATGGTCGGTGAACTCGGCGCCGTCGGTGAACTTTACATATTTGGTGGAGTCAACGGCTCTAGAGACCCTGGACGGCATGGTTTGGGCCATGGCCGAGGTGCAGGAACCGTGTGCGCCGTTACTAAAGTCTCCCCTGAACATTGCTCGGCATGCGCGGAAAGTGGCGCTGCTCACGAATCAAGGCACGCACATCATTGAGCTGCTCAAGATGCCGGACGTTCTCATGCAGATTTTGCAGTACTGCAATGGCCCGCATCACGAGGAGGTGAAGATGTTCTTCCAGTCGCAGAATCAGCGCGAGGCTTGCGTCACAGCCCTGTTGCTGGCCACCTCGGATTGCTATCGTGGCGGTAATGTTGCCCTCTGGGCAACCCAGGCGTTTATGCTGTACGGCGGTGAGCCCTGCTTCCAGCATCAAAACTTCCTCAACACAAATAACAATCGCACCTTGGCGAATCAGACGCCTCTGGGGCCCAGTCCAGCGACCGGAAGGGAACGTTTGCCCATGTTCATGTCCACGCCAATGCCGAATGTCAATCAGGGGAATACGCAGATGTCCTACAATGCTTCACAGTATAATCAGCCCATAAGTCCAAGTAAGTGCTGGAGGAGGGTAAGGGGCTAATGTGGGTAAAATGTAACTAATATAACATGTTTTCTTGTTCAGTTTCAAACCTGCCACCCCAATCGCCGGTGGTGGTTAATATTGAGAATTCACAGATCGTATTCTCGGCCAAGCATGATGGCTTGTACTTATACGTCTCCCGGATGTTGCGTTCCATTTGGCAGCTTCCTTGCGTGGACAAATACTTCTGCACCCAAGTGGGCCCCAAAGATTGTTCGGCCCTGCTAGCCGATCTGCGTTCCCTGCGTCGATTCCTTGAAGATCATTCCGTGCACGATATATCCTGTAAGACAAAGGGAATCTGATGTCAACCCCCCAGTTATGGCATATCCTTTTCCTTGCAGCTTCTACTCGCGTTGCGTTCGACTCCCACTTGGACAGGACCAGTGGCTACAACACTCTTATTATGGCCAACAGTCATCTGCCCATCTCCGAGCAGCGCAACTATACGGAGCAGGCACAGGTCGAGGAAAAGCGTTCCCTCTCCGCCCTCAATCTCTTTGTCAGTAAGTACTCCCGTTTGCTTTCTTCAATTTCAATCAATAACCCCGTAAATACCTTCAATTAGAACATGCCTGTGAGGTTTTGTCTCTGTGGAGCATCTTAAATGCTCACTCATTACAAAGCGTCTGCCGGCAACTGAGTCCCGATCAGCAGAAGTTGCTCAAGTGCAGCACTTTCCGAGACCTTCTGCTCACCCGATCGGAGGTGACAGCCTTTTTGATCATTTCCCTGATCAATCTCTATCTAAAGGATACGGCCGGAGTCACGGAGGTGTCGAACAACTTGCGAGACCTCTGCCCAAATCTCTACAGACACGAGGATGCTGTCACCTACAAGGCCACCGAGCTTTTGATGACCGCCAAGAACTGTACTTCGGCCACCGAAAAGGAGCAGAAGCTGCGAACCACTCTGCAGATGTGCAAGGAGGCGGCGCCCACCCTGCCGTTGCGTAGTATTTGCCAGCAGTTTACATCCACAGAGTTTTACGAGGGCGTCATCGAGCTGACGGCTGTCTGCGCGGCCAAAAGCGATCCCGAGGAGGTGGCCATACATTTCTACAACAACGGCGAACCATCAGAGGACCGCGAGGGATACACTTGCTTTGTTGCCAGGTGAATAGTCATGAAAGTTATTTATTAAATATTTGGTTTGGGAGTATTAAATATGGGAATGTCAATTGGAAATTACAAGCTAATTAATTCTTTTATTAATTGTAAAACCAATGCTTCACCTCTAGAATGAACTACTACAAGGAGGTGCAACATATGCTGGATCACATCTATCAGACGGCACGCACTAAGACGAACCCGCAGGATCAAACCCAAACATCGCCGCTTAATTTCAAAAACATAAGCTCTACCAAAGCCATCCCGCAAATTGTGGCACAAACGCTGCGCGTCAAGGACCCGCTGATCCATGTGGCCCTCTACGAATGGCTGCTCGCCCACGATATGCTCAGTGAGCTTTTGGATGTGGAAGAGCCATCACTGGGCGAGTTCCTGCGACGCAATGCCACGCGCAATGGCGAGAATGTGGTTGTGATCGATCTGCTGTGGAAGTATTACGAGAAGAACAATCATCATCCCCAGGCGGCAAAGATTTTGGATAACTTGGCAATGACCCGCAGCGAAAATATAACTTTGGAACGGCGCATCGAGTACTTGGTGCGAGCGGTGATGTGCATGCGAAATGGAAACGTTGGTTCGACCATAACAAGTGGTATATTCCTAAAAGAGCTGGAAGATAAGGTAATAATAATATACTACAATATATATATATATAATATTCTTTTTAAGTTTTTTATTCACGATATTTCTCCTTTTAGTTATCCATCAAAAGTCGCTTTTTATTCTTATCCGATCATATATGAACATTCAAATATCGATGACACTATCCTTTTCTTAAGACTATGCAATTAATCCTTTCGATTTAAGTTTACAATATAGTTAAATATTTTCTTATAATTTCCATTTCAAATATCATAGCTGGACATCGCGAAAGTCCAGCGAACAGTACTCCATGCCATGAAAGAGCTTGCTCGCAGTAACCACGAGGCAACCGGCGCAGTTAAGGAGCTGCACTACGCCCTGTACGATATCACTCAGCTTTATACACACTTCGCGGAACCCTTCAATCTGTGGGAGTGCCAATTATCAATTCTGAACTGCTCCCATCACAACGATCCCCTGCTGATCGAATCGGTGTGGGGTAGCATCATCAATAGCGTTGTCGAGGAGCCGGGCACGACTCTGGAGCGCAGCACTCGGTTGTTTACCAAAATTGAACTATTAGTAAAGGAGTATAATGAATCGGGTACCTGCTTCCCCTTCGCCTTCCTCATAAGAGAGCTGGAAATTAAAGCTTGTCAACTGCGGTTACCAGAGGGAATTGTGCCAGAAAAACTGGTTGCAATGAGTCTGGACGTTGAGCTCCTTCTGGAGTACTACTCGAGGTGAGTGAATCTAAAGGTGAATCGCTTAAACTTATGTTATTATATTAACTTGTATTTCATTACATTTCAGAATGATTTCGATGAACGAGCGAGTGTGGGCCAACGAGGGTAATGAGTGGCATTTAATTCAGTCAGCCATCCGAGTGGTCACCCTTCTGGCGGACAACGCACCGACCGTTTGGTACCGCTCCAAGTAAGTGCTGAGAAGAGGGAATATAACATATCATATGGAAGGTGCTTACTAATGCCGTTCTTCTCCCCTACAGACGACGAATTTTTGGCAAGGCACAGGACATAGTGGCTGGTTGTTTAAATATTTGTTACCAAAAGCCAGACACTAATCGCCTGCAGAACTCGCTCAAGGAGCTTCAGAGCCGTCTGCAGCGGTTATTGGTTTAAAGCTAAATAATTATTTTATTTCCAATTGAGAATTCAATTTCCGAACTAGACGTTAAGTTTGACTGAGAGATATATTTTTTATTTGTATTAAAAGTGTTAAATAAATGTATTCCCCTTTTTGATGTGTGACTACGAGGTGTCCATCATCTTTAGATGTGCTTCGGTCAGAATGCATTTGGTCATGTGGCAGGGGCAGGGCATGGGATGCTCTTCTGTGTTGGGATCCAGCAGATCCACTTCCAGGTTGTACTTGCGCATGTCGCCCGCACTGCGTTTCATCGTTATTTGAAAGGCAATGGGGGATTTCTCCTCCAGGCTCTCGCAGGATTCCTCGGGCAGCACAACCACGCACTGTTTCCAGTGCGTTTGTGGGGACAGCGGGGATGTGCTCAGCACCACAGACTCGGATTCGTCGTCGCTCGGGAAGCGCACCTCAAACCAAATGCAGAAGCCCTGATGGTTGCCCGCCTTTTGGGCCGTAACCACCTCTTTGAACTGAATGCTGTCCAGGTCGCTGGCACTCACATCCAGTAGGTTCATCCAATGGAAAACGACGCCTTCGTGCAGCAGGTCTTTCGGGTTCAAATTCATAACTTCCGGGCGGGACGACTTCTGTGATCGCAACTTGCTGGCAAATGTGTTCATTTTAATGCCGTCAACACTGTGCCAGTCGTCGAAGAGAGATGGGACCGCGCAGGGTGCCACGAAAATGGTGCACTCGCTGGGAAACAGAAGTCCGCCCTCCTTAAGGAACTTGTCCCTGGCCAGCAGGACCGAGTCCAGCATGCCCTCGTGCAGTAGATAAAAGCCCATCCACTCGGATACGATGATGTCTACCTTCTCCGCCTCCGCAGGCAGAACGAATTCCTCGATCCGGGACTGGATGACCTTAACAACGTTCGTCAGGCCATTGTCTTCGATCAGATCCAATGCCACTTTTGTGGCCACGTTGGAAGCCTCCACGGCGTACACCAATCGGGCACCTGCCTGCGCACAGAAGGCGGCGAGGATTCCAGTGCCGGCGCCCACATCCATAACGATCTTATCTTTGAACAGTGCCTTGTTCCCCAGTATCGCATTGTAGTAAGCGGCTTGTCGGGGCCGATCCTTCAGCATGAGCTCGTGGATCTGCCATTTGGGTTATTGTCTGTTATTTTTGGAGTCTTCATTTGTGTCGAGCTCACCTCCAAGTTTTCGTATTCATCGAAATATGCATTAGACATGGCGGGCAGTGGGCAAAATCAAAACATTTACAGGTAAAGTTTTCAAAACAACGTGCTAACATCGCCAGTGTGACCGGAGAACTTCAGGAAAAAGGGAGCCCTCGGATCGAAAAAGGGGAATGTAATGTAGCGCTTTCGAGTGTTTAAAAAAAATTTAAAAATAACTTTGGGCTAAGATCTTATTTTACTTTATTCCTTAAAATATGTCTGCATTTTGCAGACAAAAAAAAAAACAACTTTGAGTTAATATTACAGAACAATTCAATTAATGGCCATGGCCACTTTTTTCTCCAGCGTCTTGCAGCCGGAGATAGCGAACAGGCCGCGCTTGCTATCAAAGCTAATTGAGTTTTGAAGGATGTCGTCTATGATGCTCTTGTCGGGCGTTTTTTCCCAGCGCCGGAACTCAGCTTCCAGGCACATAATCACATGAGTCTTCTCCATCGGGAGGAAGGGAATGAAATGGTCGATGACGTGGGAGTCTATCAATGCGGTCTTTTTAAGACCTCCGTTCATGGTGTAGGCGGCCTTTTTCAACAGCGGCTCGAAGTCGCTCAGCCGGGTGTCATCGCGCAACTTGCCGCCCAACATCAGTTGGCCCAGATGGTCGGCTATGTGTACGCCGCCCGTGTTCGAGATGAAGATGAAGATTGCCTTCGTGTTGTCCGTGCCGTCGGTGAAGGCATTGTAGTCGACCAGCGAGGCGAGCGTGTCGAAGACGCCGCTGGGCATCTTGTCCACCTCGTCGAATATGAACAGCGAGCGCGGGCAGTTGTTTAAGTGCTTCCACACTTCCTGGTTTATCCGCTCCTTGTACTCGCCCAAGCGCTCCTCCAGTGGAAAGTCGGCCTGGCCCAGGTACTTGGCCACGTAGCCGGACCTTGAACCCTCCAGGTAAAGCGCCTGGGCGATCTGCTCCGCCACGAAGTTCTTGCCCGTTCCCGGCTGCCCGTGGAAGCTGATCACCAGCGGCTTGCGTGACGTCCTCTGGGAGCTGAAGTGAGCAATCAAGGCGGGCACTATGTGCTGAGCCACGATGTGTTGGCCGATAAGCGTACTCTGTAGCGATCGCCTGAGTGCTTCTACGTCGCCCGGTATGCTCCGATCATCGCAGCATTCATAGAAACGGCAGTACGTCTGGTTCTTAAAATAAACTGCAGTGCCGGCGAGGCCGAGGCCCACGGCTGTGATGCTGAATGGCTCAAAAGACTCCGCTGACCGGAACAGCACGATGCAAAGAGACAGCGGAAGCACAAAGTTCATTTTGGGCGCCCAAGCTTTTCACTATTTAGATTATTATTATTTACTAGAAGTTGCCAACATCCTTTAAGAATATTTTGAAAAATAATGCGAATTTATCGATAGGTTGAGTAGGACCGTCCGACGGAATCAAAAAAATCTACGCATATTGTCGACTCACCCGGGTATTTCGAAGCAAAGGGAACGCCGCCAGGCCAAAATGGCCGTCTCGTCCATTTCGTTTTCGTCTTCTCCCCAATAAAGTTGATAGACCTACAAGTAAGATTTTCCATGTTCAATTTGGTGTGAAAAAGACTATTTGATAGAAAAGTAATTAGGGCTTAGCAAGGCTTAGCCATTGAAAAACGATAACTGCCAAATTTCCCTGTTAAATGCACGGAGATCAAGCATATTTTCAAGATTATAGCTTGCCCCAGTGGTGGCACCACGTGTTTCAAAATGGCGTCAGCTAAGAAAATCTAAATCGAGTGATGATTACCTTAAATACCTTTTGCGGTTTCCACCAGAAGGCTTCGGCCTAAAGATGGGCAAGGCGTCTGACCAAAAAACTAGAGATTAAAAGTTTTCCATGTATCGAATCTTCGGAACTAACCTCATTTTTGCCTCTTTTGCAGAATGGCGGACGCAGCTCCAGCCCGTAGTGGATTCCGTGGCGGATTTGGCTCTCGTGGTGGTCGTGGTGGACGCGGTCGTGGCCGTGGACGCGGCGCCCGCGGCCGTGGCGGCAAGGAGGACTCCAAGGAGTGGGTGCCAGTGACCAAGCTGGGTCGCTTGGTGCGCGAGGGAAAGATCAAGTCCTTGGAGGAGATCTACCTGTACTCTCTGCCGATCAAAGAGTTCGAGATCATCGACTTCTTCCTGGGCTCCGCTCTCAAGGATGAAGTGCTGAAGATCATGCCCGTGCAGAAGCAGACCCGTGCCGGTCAGCGTACCCGCTTCAAGGCCTTCGTGGCCATCGGCGACAACAACGGCCACATTGGTCTGGGTGTTAAGTGCAGCAAGGAAGTGGCCACCGCCATCCGCGGCGCCATCATCCTGGCTAAGCTGTCCGTGGTGCCCGTGCGCCGTGGCTACTGGGGCAACAAGATCGGCAAGCCCCACACCGTGCCCTGCAAGGTGACTGGCAAGTGCGGCTCCGTGTCCGTGCGTCTCATCCCAGCTCCCCGTGGTACCGGCATCGTCTCGGCCCCCGTGCCCAAGAAGCTGCTGACCATGGCCGGTATCGAGGATTGCTACACCTCGGCCCGTGGCTCCACCGGCACCCTTGGCAACTTTGCCAAGGCCACCTATGCTGCCATTGCCAAGACCTACGCTTACCTCACCCCCGATCTGTGGAAGGAGATGCCTCTGGGCTCCACCCCCTACCAGGCATACTCGGACTTCCTGTCCAAGCCCACTGCTCGCCTGCACGCCGATGCCTAAAGCGACGACCATCCAGAGTTTCTGAAATAAAACGTCGATAATATCTAAACAAGAGTCTGTTTCATAATTTATAGGGTTTGGAAAACTGCTAGCATAGCCTGACAGTAAGAAAAGTCTTGCTGGTGCAGCTTAAAGTATTTGTATATATTTTAAATCAGTTTTATACTACAAGATAAACTAAGAATCCTACGCCTTTACGCCATACGCCTCCGGCATACGCTCAATGGCGTACTTGTGCGCCGCCACGTACATGATGGGCACACCCGGGATCTTGCGGATTCGGTTCTTAAGGTCCTTGTCATTTGTGGCCACGATGTAGCACTTGTGCTGGCGCACCCGCTCCACCAGGCAGTCGTCGGCATAGGTGCCCTTGTGCAGGCAGGGCAGACGCTCGAACCGGGGATCCGAGATGATGCGCAGGGCCAGCTTGTACTTGTTGCCCAGCTTCTCCAGCTCGGCGCGTACGCAGTCAGAGATGTAGGGTATGCACTTGGCATACAAGCAGTCCATCATTCCCTGCACAATGTCCAGCTTGTTCTTGATACTAAAGTTTATGAAGTTCGTGTCCAAGACGATGTGGTAGGGCGGTCCCAGCTGGGTGTTGTACTGGAAGAACAAAGCGGAACTCTGCTGGGTGACCTGGTGCACCTTGAGCTCGTGCGGATCGGCAGCCTTCTTTCGTTTAAGCCTCGTTTGTTCCTTGATCCGAGAGTCGGTGGGCTTCATCAAGCGTTTCAGCTGCGCATTTCGCTGTTTCTTCACCTTTTGCGTCTTCTTGTGTTTTCCCTGTAAAGTACAGACAATGTGTAAATATGGGAAACATTTAATAGAGCATGTTATTTACCATTATTAAGTGTAATTCGTTATAAAACGTAAACAATTTAAAAAGAACCACACGTGCAGTTAAATATTTTGGAGATCAGCTGATAGAGCAGAGATGATTAGATATGGTCTATCGATATAAAACAGACCATAATTCAGATATCGCTAAATTTATATCTTTATTTTACCTTCAAAATACAATATTTGAGAACTTTTATACTAAATAGAACTATTTAATTTTATAATTAACTAACGAATGCGAGTACCAACATAAATAATATTCTGTATATAAAGTCTTAGTGAAATAATAAATTTAAAAATTAATAAATACCTGAATTTTAATATTAGAAAAATATATTTAAATAATACTAAAATATTAGCTATCGATATGCGATACCGTAATATATCGATGAGAAGGGTTGCATTTAACGCCGCCATTACTTTCCACGTGCGTTTGTCGGATGTCGTTCATTTCATTTTCAAAACTCAAGATGGTAAGTCAGACGAAACTTAGTAAAATTGAAATATAAAAATTAAGGGAAATTGAATAAAAGTGTTGTGCCTCAAATGATGAAACTGATGACGAGACTGAAGGGACATTTTCTCGACTCGACGCTGTATTTTTCAGCGTTTTGTTGAACAATATTTGTTCATTTAAAGATGAATCGGCAATCTGATGGCATTCCATTTACATAATTATTAGTTTTTCATGGCGCAGACCGAGTGCTAACGACAGTAATTTATATTGCAGTGAACAATAGTGCAGATTTAATGGATAACTTGAACTTCAAGCGTGCATTGTGCGCGTGAGACACCTCGGGACACATGGGGTGACGCTGAGACACCTCGGGACACATGTGCGGACGCTGAGACACCTCGGGACACATGTAGGGACGCTGAGACACCTCGGGGCATTGAGCCCTCTTGGGGTACACTTTGAAGGTAAGATGTCGCTTTTTCAAGAAAATGCCTCTGTTCTTGTGATGAATTTTTACACAGACCTGTACCGAGAGCTAGACTCGTGTGGAAAATTGTAAACTGAACCAAGAAGCAAAAGTACATTTCCGTAGCATAATTAAACAATATATACTCATATTAATTCAATATTTTTGCCATTATTATTTCCAGGTCTTGTAAGCGCTGGTTGAGGTTATGTTCCCCTACTTATGGACTGAGAGCCTGAGCACGTGTACATTTACTGCCAAGCAAGGTATGCATTTTATTATTTGACAATACAAAAATTACTAGTCAAAGAGTTTAAATGATGATTGCTTCAAATACCTTTTGCGGTTTCCACCAGAGGGCTTCGGCCCAAGGATGGCTTTTGGCGTCTGACTCAAGCACTTTAAAAATAATTATTTTTGTTGCCTTTTCATTTACAAGAACTAATTCTTTGGTATTTTTCCCATTTCAGAATGACTGCATTGCGCTTTGCTGATCCAAAAATTAATCTTCAACGCAGAACATTGAAATAAAGAAAATAAATCGAATATAAATACAAATTTAATTGTTTTATTTTTTGTGCAAGGCTTTTCAAAGGCAAGTCAATGGCCTTTATTAAGTTTTTATTTTATGTTGTCTTTCAGATTGTAGTATAAATGTGGGGTTGTTTTAAAAGTGTATGGTTTTCTACGATTCCGTTGGTTTTTTAAGTTTCTGGTCTTCAATTTTGTGACAATAGGAGTTTTTTACGTTATTTGCGTAAAGAGTAATTTCGATAGTTTTCAGAACTCGTTACTAAAAAACGTATAGAAAATACATTTAATTAAAAAAGCAATTGAATAGGGATATTCTGCAATCGCTAACTATAAAACCTATATGAACATTTAAATTTAGGCGCGTCGCGACTAGGCCTATTGAACGCCGATAAGTATCGATATCGATAGCGTAGACAATGAGACGCGCCGGTTTAATCAAACCGCTGCTCCGTATAAATAACAACAAATCGCGGGTCTGGAGGGAAAACTACGCCACCCAAGTGGACACAAGTTTGACCGAGTGTACACTGGACCCCAAGGAGTATGTGGACTTTAAGCGGCACCTCCGGCAGATCAACTTGCCCCACAAGGACGGGCACACGTGCTTGCAGCTGGAGTGCCGGTTATGTGAACGCAACAGGCAGGCGCCGGTCACAGCTACCAGCTCCCAAAAAAGCACGGACCAAGGCGGACTGCTGGCTTACGTAAACAAGCGGACTGGTACTTGACAACCTCTAAATATTTAATTTCTTCTTTGTAATTGGGATATCCATTTTCAGGCGCCTTTATCTGTCCGAATTGCGATGTGAAAACATCGCTTGCTAATGCTCTGGCAGCTTATCAGCTGTCCCCGCCGGTTGGTTACAGGAGACAGCCGCAAAGGCAGCCGCTATACGAATCCCGCTTTCCGCACCTCATCGACGTAACCCCAGAGGCCTGCGAAACACTGGGCATCAAGGGTCTAAAGGAGGCTGCCCATCTAACCGCCATTGGAGCGCAATGGGAGCCGCAGAAGCAGATTTTGCACTTCAAGTTGCGCAATGCGTCGCAACAAGTTGTGGGCGAGAAGGTGATCTATTTGGACGATCGGCGCGAGGATACCTTCCAAGGCAGCTCCAGCTCTGGCCTCCTGATCTATGGAGGCGGAAACAAAACCAAAGCCATTCTAGTCAGCAATCTCCTTGACTTTATTGTTCTCGCCACACAAAACATTGAAACGCGTAAGGAGAATCAAAAATCAGTATTTAATTATGATGTAGTATAATTCCCTTTCAAAATCTATTAGATTGCATTGTCTGCTTGCCCTACGAGCTGAATATGCTGCCGCAGGAGTGCCTACCCGGCTTGGAGCGATTCAAGGAGCTGGTATTCTGGCTGCACTACGATGCCTCTCATAGCTGGGATGCTGCTCGAGCGTTCGCTCTAAAAATGGAAGAGCGACGGTGCCTGTTGATCCGACCCACGGAAACGGAACCGGCGCCGCACCTGGCTCTCCGTCGTCGTCTTAACCTCCGTCATATTATCGCCAAGGCGACGCCAGTGCGTCACAAGGCGATTACCACGTTTGGGGCGATGCGAAATGACATTCTAAGCGAGCTGCAGAACATCGAAAAGGTGAATGGAGTGAAGTGGAAACGATTCCCTGTGCTGAACAAGCTGCTCAAGGGCCATAGGAGAGGAGAGTTAACCATTCTTACTGGGCCGACGGGCAGTGGCAAGACGACCTTCATGAGCGAGTACTCCCTCGACCTGGCCATGCAGGGCGTGAGCACGTTGTGGGGGTCCTTTGAGATCCGCAACACACGCCTGGCGGCCACACTGTTACGTCAATATGTTGGATACCCCTTGGACGACAGACTGCAAGAGTTTAATCACTGGGCCGAGGAATTCGAGCGCCTGCCACTCTACTTTATGACCTTTCATGGCCAGCAGCCGCTCAAACCAGTGCTAGAGGCCATCGAGCACGCGTCCTATGTGCACGACGTGATGCATGTGATTATCGACAACCTGCAATTCATGATGGGAGTGTCCACGTATCGTGGCGACAAGTTCTGGGAGCAGGATGCGATAATAGCTGCATTTCGTGGCTTCGCCACCAAGCACAACGTTCATGTTACGCTGGTCATGCATCCGCGGAAGGAGCGGCAGGAGGACGAGCTGACCACCAGTTCGGTTTTCGGAACGGCAAAGGCCACACAAGAAGCAGACAACGTTCTGATCATCCAGGATAAGAGATTGACGTCGGTCAGGGGCAAGAAATACCTGCAGATTGCCAAGAATCGATATTGTGGAGATCTGGGTATCATGCCGCTGGAATTCGACAAGGATGCCCTCAGTTACTCCACTCAAATCCAGAACGCCAAGCGGCGTCGAGAGCAGAGTGAAAAGACTGCCACAACAGAGGTATAATCTATGTAAATATGTGCTTATTATTATTACTATTGTTACAATTCGGTTGTCTATGGCTAGGTTAGGCTTAAGCGTATCCTTTGATAAAAGACATCACGTTGAGCTCTGCTTGTAGTTCTTGGTGTTCATGATCTTTTTGCCGCACATGGCGCAGATGGCCTTCTTGTATGCGCACGCCTGGCAGTAGTGGGCGCCCATCTGGTGTACCTTTTGCCGGCAGATCCTAGTAGTAGAAGTCGAAAGGATACATTTAAAAGAGATTCTTTATGAATGGTTGTGTTGTTGCTCACCGACATGGCGCCAAAGTGGTGCCTATGGGATTGTATCGCTCGCGTGCCGATGATAGCGCTTTATTCTCGTTGATTTTCCGTCCCCCAGCGGGAGCGGAGCTCGTTCGCCAGGGATTTGGCGCAGATACTTTGGACAATTTTGCCTCGCACTTCTCGCAAACCATTTTTCTTATCAATTTCTGTTTACAATTTACGATAGCAGTGTGACCCCTCGGCGTAAGGGGAAAAAGGTCAAACTGAATTATCAGCTGTTTAAGATGTTGATGTGTTTTCCTGTTCGTTTGGAAATGTTTTTTAAGCCCTTGGCTTGTCATAGAAGATTTTGGGCAGTGGAAAGTTCAATTTCAAATAAGAAAGACATTTGCTTTTTGAATATAATGTATTAAATCTGTAAATTAATAACATTAATGAATTTATACTAAAAATAAATTATTGTACATTTAAAATGATGTACGTTATAGACCTAAGAAATTTCGTATACGGTCAAATTTCCAAAATTCAACCAAACATTGGATTCCTTATAAAATCAAAGCATATTTTACATTTTAATTATAAAACTTATAAATATGCATGTTTTGGGTTACATGCTTTTTAAATAATAACGACGTCTTCAATAATTTTCAGTAAACCAGTACTTAATCATTGGGGACTGTTGTGACGATTAAGATTCTTAGAATCCTTTAGGCAGTCAGATCAGTTCGTGGTTTTTTTGTGTGTCTGACTGTGGCGCGTCAGAGTTTGCTTCAACGAAAATGACTTCTCGCACAGCAAACATTTGAATGGTCTTTCTCCCGTGTGGGTTCGAGTGTGCAGCTGCAGATGATGTTTTAGTGAAAAAGTCTCCTGACAGTGAGAACACTGGAAAGGTCGTTCTCCTGTGTGTGTCCGGATGTGCCGCTTGAGATCTCCACTTATCAGAAAAGACTTCGGGCAGTCGGAACACTTGAAAGGACGTTCTCCTGTGTGTGACAAGATGTGCAGTTGAAGACTCTGGCTTAGGGAAAACGCCTCCTGGCAATGGGAACACTTGTAGGGTCGTTCTCCTGTGTGTTTCCGGATATGTCGGTTTAGGTCGCCGATTGTCAAAAAAGATTTCGGGCAGTCGGAACACCTATAAGGACGTTCTCCTGTGTGCGACAGAATGTGCCGTTGCAGATGTCCGTTCCGCGAGAAACTCTCCTGGCACTGAGAACACTTGTAGGGTCGTTCAAGAGTGTGAGTGCGGATGTGAAGTTGAAGATTTCCTAATTGGGAAAACGACTTCTGGCAGTGCGAGCACCTGAAGGGTCGTTCCCCCGTATGAGTCCGGATGTGTCCTTCAAAATGGCCTTTATGTTCAAAAACCTTCTGGCAGTGTGGACAGTTGTACGCTATTTTTGGAGCTCTCACTGGATATTCCTGCTTGTTTTTATCATTCCCGGCATTACTATCATCACAGTTATCAAGTGTTTGATTCGAATTTTCCTCGAATTCCTCGCATTTTAATTGGATGTCGTACTCAGTGATTTCGTAGACACAAAACGAGAGATGGTCTTCCTCAAGTGGCTCGTTCTTCACTTGAATATGATCGTGGAACTCGTCTTCTTTTGACTCTTCTTGATTCTCTATAAAATCTTCTTCGGCTGCTTCTGTTTTCACTCCTGAATAAGTCTTTTGAGTTCCCATTTCTTGGTCGCAATTCAAGTGGTCCGGAATTTCGCAAGCTTCTTCCTTTAGCATGGCCCTGTCATCCTTGCAATGTTCTCCCATCGTGCAGGTGAAATATTGGCCATCGTATATTATGAAAATTAACAAAATTACTTGTTTGTAAAATAGTGTGCCCGCCGTTCAAACGGCTTAATATACCAAACACATGCAAGAAAACAACAAACAAACAGCTGACCCAGAATCAACGAATACCCCTACGACGTTTTCGACCATTGCTAAATATTTATCGAAATCGGTGCATCTCTACGCAACCCATTTGTTGTTAAATTAAAATTGCAAAAACCATAGGAAATGGCGACGGAAAAGGGCGAGCAACTGAGGTCTCATTACAATTAATAAATATTCAATTACTTTGCCCCTTATACGCCTTTGAATTGCAGGCAACAGCTCATCGCGGCGGTGGTGAAGAAACGCGCGGCATTAGCGCGGGCTCATGCTGTAGTGGTGCGGCTTATGGAGCCGGGCATACCGGAGGCCGAGTTCCTGTCTCTGGTAAAAATAATGCAAATTTAAAGCGACATGAACGGAATTAGCATTGAAATAATGCCTTTAACTATAGCTCTGGGAGATTGGTCCGTCGAATTACGCAGATGTCGTGGATGAGCGGGATATAAACAAACTATGCGGCTATCCTCTATGCTCCAATCCCCTAGAGAAGTAAGTGCCTTGATTAGGGGCCCCCAAAAAGCTCAGTTTTATCATGAAATATCTATTCCAGGGTCCCCAAGCAAAAGTATGCCATTAGCACGTCCAAGAACAAAGTGTACGATCTGACAGAGCGAAAGAAATTCTGTTCCGGATACTGTTTCAAGGCCTCAGAGTATGTGAAGGCCCAGGTGCCCACATCGCCACTTTGGTTGCGGGACAGGGAGACGAGAGCTAGCTTTCAGCTGCTGCCGAAAGGTACTTGACTACGTGTACTTAGCACTTAAAGCGTTTTATTTATGTATTTCGTATAATAAGCATTTCTTCATTACATTTACTGGATTTTCCATGCGGGACTATAAGCCCTGGGGTATAAGAATATTAATAATAATAATTAAAGCACTAAGACGATGATCCGCTTTAGATCATGATTATATTGTCGCGCTCTAGCGTGAGCTCAGCCTCGCGTTTGGCATCCTCTTCAGACCACTCGCCGCACTTGCTCAGCACGTCGGTTTCGCGCAGCGGTTCGTCCTAACAAAGGAAGGATACGACGCAAGGGATGGGAGAGATGAGAATGTTGTACTTTATTTGTTTTTTTGTTTTCATTCGGTGGCTATGGGAGTCGGCAATACCTCTTTATCGTTGGCAGCCAGTTTGGTGAACATGTTGGCATAGAGCTTCTTCTCCTTGTTCTTGCTCTCCTTGATCTTCTGCTTGCAAATGATGACTTGGTTGGCAGCGGCCTTGTTGTTCGGGTCCAGTTGGATAACCTAAACAGAAGAGATAATTAATAGGCGGCTCGTATGAGAAATAATTCAGAATTACTTTTTGGAAATCTTCGAGAGCATCGTCCAGCTCATTAATGGTCAAGTTGCACTGACCACGGCGATAGAGAGCCTTCACATTGCTCTCGTCCAGGGCCAGAACGGCGTTGCACTGGGGAAAGCATACAAATTCGAAATTAATAAATCAATTTCAACGCCTGATATCGATGATACTCACCTCTTGCTTGGCTTCAAAGTGATCGTTGGACTTCTGGTGGCACAGCGCAATGTTGCTGTGCGTGGCGATCTTGATCTTTTTCACCTCTTCGTTGGTGTCGGCATTGGTGGGTAGCAGATCCTTGCACTTGTTGTACATCTTGATAGCCAGTGCCCAGTTCTCTTTCTTGAAGTAGTTGGTGCCCTTCTCCTTGTATGCCTTGGCCTCTGCCAGACGCTCTTCGTCACTCAGCTTCCACTCCTCCAGCTTTTTGCCGCAGTCGATGAGCTTAACAGTATACTCCACCGCGGAGTTTGGTGGTATCTTGAATTCCTCGCTTCCCTTGTCACCAAAAGCATATTTTGACTGAATCTTGATTCTAAATAGAGAAGAATTTTGGAAGATATTAATTGGGTGGGTATCCTTTCAAGCTTCGCTGTCTTACTTGGATGTCTCGCCTATATTCATCTTCTCCAGGGCAATCTCCACACCCTCGATAATGCCGATGGCACTGCCCTCCCCGTAATCGAACTCGACATCGCGTTCCTCGAACACGCGGTCCCCGATAGTGCCAGAAATGTGAGCTGTGTGTATGTGTTTTTTGGAAACCACATAAGATACAGTAAACCGCAGAATGGTGTTGAGACTTACCCTTAACAAAGGCACCATCGCTGGGTGACCGCTTCTTATCGCTGGCCTCCAAAATGGTGCGATCAATGCTGCCATCCTGATTGGGACTCAAATCCTCGCCCTTCCAGTTCAACATCTCCAGCTGCAAATAAGGAAAATAATATGTAATTCTGTTCTAATCATAGTTAATCGATTGGAAATCAATGAAAAATGGATTAGAAAATGCTCAGATGTTTTTTCTATATGTTTCCGGAATAGATAAGACTGCAGCACATACCTCAAAGACCAGAGTAGCATCTGGCGGAATGGCGGGTGGGCTGCCGGCAGCCCCGTAGGCATAATTCGGGGCACACGTGAGGAAGCAGCGTTCGCCGCGCTTCATGGTGGCCACCCCCATGTCAAAGGCCTTGATCACACTGCCTAAGGAACGGGTACAACACAGAGAACAAATAGAGTTCGAAGTTTCCAGAAGTCGCAGTTAGTTGCCAATTCGAAGCCATTTTCACTCACCTTTGCCGAGCGGAAATTCGAAGGGCTCGCGGGAGACGCTCGAATCGAACTCGGTGCCGTCCACCAAACGTCCGGTGTAGTGCAGCGACACCGTGCAGCCAGTGTGCGGCGTCTCTGTGCCCTGACCCTCTCGCAGGATCTCCTTAAGGACGCCGCCATCACCGGATAGATCGATTTGATTTTCGTTCGGCATTTTTTCCAAAAAATTCGCACGACTTGCTTACAATGTGACCGGAAGAAAGATACTTAAAATATACCACGCCGGCTTTTCAGAGTGACATTAAAGCACCGGCTGCTTGAATACCGAATATCGAAAAGTAACCTCCGATCACATTTCACATTTAATGTCGATATCGATTTACCAATATTGCGCGAAGTTTTGAATAAATTCGAATAATTTTGAAGAACTTTACACAAAAAACAAGCTGAAATTTGTCGGGAAAAAAACCTTTTTTTTTTTTACTTTAAGATCAAACTTTGTACTTAGTAAAATTTCACGATTTTAACGTAATGTTTTTTTTTATGTTTCTTCTTTTTTCATTTTTAATTGTGATATTTCGTTTTTATCGTCAAATAATAAATCTTAATTTCCAGCATTTATTTATTAAATACTTCTCTCTCACATTTAATACTCTTTTTGTCAATAAGTACAATTCGGTTACCCTCTTAATATTTCCGCATTTCGGTTAATCCGTTTAAACGCCAATTAATGCAATCAAAGGAAGGCTATTATTGTGCATTCCATTTTGGATGATGGCCCAAACACTCACACAGAGACATCTGAATAAATGTAAGCTGCCCCGGCGGCATTTAAATGCTTGTGCAGCTGCCTGCACACAAAAGTGTGTATTGCATGCATCAAATATAATCCTGTTACCGTTTTTGCCAGGTTTGATTATTTTGCCCTTGGCTTTGGCACTGCCAACTTCCATTCCGATCAACAATACAAATTAATGCACTTAATTTTATTGGTTTCTATAATTCATGCTTGGTAAGCTGCCCTTCCATAAGCTCATGGATGCACAGTGGGGGCAATTGGATATTCTCTGATTTATTTCAAGGTCAAAAATTATTGGTGATTTTACTTTAGGAGCTGGGTTCCTCAGAATACAAAAAGCCCACTGTGTGTGAGGCTTCAGACTTTAATTTCTGCGTTCGTCCTTATAAATCGGTGCAGCTGTCGCCTGTCCTGTCTCCTAGTCACTAAAATATTAGACAGTCATCAACTAAAGCTTCATCCGAGAGTTCGGCTCCTTGAAGCCCCCGTGTCGAGCACACTTGTCGCTCATTAATTAGGGTTCGTCAGCGGGGATGACTGCACCGAAAGAAATTATTAAATTTCAGTATTAATTGGTTTTTATATTTATTTGAAATATTTATATATATTTGTACAAATTTATTTTATTTATTTCTTTTGAACAAACTACACTTTTCGAATCCTATACCCTAAATCAAGTTGAAAGTAATGAAAAGAATTATGTTTCTCATTACTTTAGAATGCTTAAAGGTAATCCCTAAATATTTATCATAATTACATCATTGTTTTTCTGAGTGCCAGGGCACTGTGTCCGCTTCGATGTCCATTATTTTTGCAGGTATAGAGACATTGACCATTGTCAGCTTGCCTGCTGCTTTCTACAGCTGCCCACGCTCACTGTTGCTCGTCACTCGGCTGTAAATATTCCAGGCGCAGCTTTCACTCGCTTTGAGTGGGAGTGGCGAAAAGCCAGGGAGAACAGGGCACATACACAGGCCATGGACACTTACTCGGCGGGTGGAAAACTCACTCAAGATGCTCGCGTTCGTTTGCGCTCGGCTGGAAGCTTCGTTTTCCGCTTTTCCGCTTCGGATTGAGCGATTGTGGATGCTGCGTGGTTCGTCGTGGTCCATGGCCGTGTGAAAAGCTGCGTTGAGCGCATTAAGTCGTTAGGGTACAACCAGACAGGACGCACTTTCTCCGGACGCTGCCGCCATTTGCATTTGCCTGCCACGGCGTGTGCTGTGTGTACCGTTAAGTCCAGCTGCCTGTGACTGTGTCTGTGCCTGGGCAGAGAGGGAAATTAGCGGGGAAGCCCCTTTAAATCGAAGTCGAAATCGAACTGTGAACTTAACTGAACCCAAATCCAATCGAGGAGGCGGATAAGGAGGAGCAGGAGTTGTAGATTCAACAGCGCAAACAAAGGAGCGTCGAGTGCGTGCAGAAACTCCTATTTACTTCCAAAAATCTACTCCTTTGCGGCAGCTCCCGCGCGTATCAAAGTGTGTGTGTGTAAGTGTCAGTGCGTGTGTGTGTTCATCAACAACAAAATAAAATTAAATTAAATACAAATAAACAACAAGCAGCGATAAATTCCATCTAAAAATGGCACTTAACAAAAATTGAATTAAATCGAATGCAATCAAAAATGTTTGCTTAAACGAATCAAGGTAAACACACACAGAAACGAGCATTAAAAAAATTGTTGCTTTCACACCTTTCTCTCTGCTGTCTTTTTCCACTTTTCCACTTTTGCTTTTCCGTTCGTTTTCCGTTTACCGTTCACCATTTTCTGTTTTTCCGCTTGTCGTTCCGTTCGTTTTCCCCAACAAAACCAATGCACTCGCTCTGTGGTGCAACAGCTTAAAAGTATGCTACGATTTTCCACACTCAACATCTCGTATAATTGTTGCGCCTGTTCCACATCCTTGTGTCCTGCCCGCCTCCGATTGGGGATTGTTCGTACAATTTGGGCATTTCCAAAAGAAAAACTGAGAAATGTAAACCACAGACTGGGTTTTGTTATTCCAAAAATTTGTGTATGTGTTTTTTCCTTCGTTTGTTTTCTGTTTGCTTGTTAAATTTTATTTTGTTCTGTGGCTTGCGGCCACAGAAAAAGGAAATTATTGAATTCGGTTGGCGATAAAATGCCAAAATAGGCGAAATTCTTGGCACAAATACATAAAGTGTGGGCCAAAACGAAGCAGTGCAGTGTGCAGTGAATTTCGGCTTATAAACTGTTGCTTCTGACAGTTATCTCGCAGGCATCGAATCGAAGCAATTTTCCCAGGCTGGCTGAGGGAAATCCCAGGCGATTTTCCTCGTCTCCCTTAGTTCCACTTGCTTGCACAAAAATTTGTTGCCTGGCTTTTTCTTCGCTCTTTTCATTTCCTTTTTTTTATTTTCCTTTTTTTGTTTAATGTAAGCTTTTTTGACTGATTGTTTTATTGGAATCCCGCTTAAGCGCGATTTCATTCCAATTTCAAAAGCACATTTTTGTGGCTTCTTTGTTTGGGGGAAACACCAGCAGATGCGTTGTTGCTGCGATAATTAAAATTTAATTGTACACAACTTAAATTGCTCATCCATTGTCGCTCGCTCTCTGTCTCTCCCTTTCTGTCTGATATAAAATTGCAGTTTTGTGGTTGGTGATTTTCTGATTTCCCCCTCTTGTTTTCCTTTTATGCAATTAACATTTGCACTGCTATCAATCAGTTTCGGGGCCAAAAAAGAAAAACTTTTCTTTTAGTCATTTCCTCTCACATCCTTCACGGCTCCCCTTAGCCTCCTTATCATTCAATTTGGCGAAAAAGGGAAGAAAACTTTTGCTGCCAAACTAACAACTGCCACACACACACATACCAAAGAAGAACGAAAAAAATACAAAAAGCAACCAGAACGCGGCGTGTCTAAGTGGGCGTAAGTGGTCATGTATATGTGCGTCTCCCTCTGTGTGTGGGTAGCTCTGTGTCTGTGTGTGTGTCGTGTTGAGTGGCAAGTTGTGTACACACGCAGATTTTTCATCAATCATTTTGCTTGACTACGCCTAGTTCACATTTTAGGGCATGTAGTTTAAAAATTGGGCCGCACAGCCCATCGATAGTTGCGCGAGGATGGTTGCTAGGAGGTCGGGGAGGGATCCTTGCTTCTGTCCACATCCTTGGTCTCATGTTTCCAACGGCGGCGCCTTTAGCGAGAAAAGGCGAGGCAAATGGCTTTAAGCCTGTTAAAGGCCTTGGCTAAAAGAATCCCACAGGACGAGAGTTCACAAGAAAAGCTGATTAAGGCTGCTTACTGACATTCATTCACTCTTAGATGTTTTATGCTTATTTTTAAATGATGATTGAGTAAGGTAAAATAAGTTTTCTGGCTGTTTGGCGTTGAAGTGGCTTTGTTAATGAAATAAATACTAAAAAACTAGTTTACTAAGCATTTTACTCAAAAAAAAAAAAAATGCGCAAATATTAACCATATACATAATTAATCTTAATTTTTCTTATTCAGTAACTATTAAACTCATTTTTACTCAGGTATTGAAGATATATAATTTAATTCGGCCTTATCAAGCCAACTAGTTTTGCGCTTAACAAATGGCACCGAATTTGTCAAGAATCCAGCTAATAACTTACATGCATAAGTTAATTAACGAATCGAATTTATTACCCAATTTATTACACGGTTGTGGCAGGACGATGTCCTAATAAGTAGTCTCTGTCTTAGATGGAATGAAATATAAATCCAATTTATGCTTGGTACATTGGCTAATAATCATGTACATCGTTACATTCAGATAAAGTCGGTTATTTATGCTACAAATTAATAAAGTATTTATATATATATGTATATATATTTTTTTTTTATAAATATATATTCTATATTCAGCTAAACCAGGACCAACTTTTGCTAGCTTCAGGGCATTTATTAACTTCTCTATACTATCAATAGTTAAAACCATTTGGAAATTCCTAACCAACTTCTTCTTTTATTTTTACATTTATGAATTTAACCTCTAGCAGTATATTTAATAAATTATTGGATGTAATCGATTGATAAATAAAATAAAGAGAGAGAACAAAAAATTGGAAATTTATGAGGAGCTAAATGTATTTGCCATAAATATTTAAAGATATATGGTATTTTGTGAGATTTATTGGTCTATGCATGCGAGGGACTAGTTGATAGCTTTTATTATGTGTACAAAAATTGGTTCGAGTACTAAAACTGATATTTTTAAATTTAAATATATTTGAAAAGAATTGGAAAATCATCTAAAAGCATGCAAAGATTCTTCTATTTGTTTAATCGAATGGAAAGGTCTTTTATAACTTGCGATAAGTTTAGCAAACGACTATCTTATAAAAAATTGTGTTTTATAAGTTTAATCCTTTTTTATTATAGATTTCCCAAATTGTTTTCTGATAAATAAATAAAAACCAATTCTCCGTTCCTTTTAATTTTAATATTTAAATAAATATACTTTCCAGATTGAGCTGTTTTTTTTTGGGAAAACAAATACCAATATCAATAAATTTCGCTTTTGTGGAGTTCGACCTGCCTCAGTGTTGTTTATGATGATTACTCCGATTGTGATTGTCTCAGATGTTATTGTCCTTTGCTAGTTGGCCTTTCGCCTTGCCTTGGCTTCGCTTTCGCTTTCGTCCTCGGGCCCCCCTATTTTTGGTCCTGTTCGATTTAGCATTTGAGTAGACATAATAAAGAGCCGAAATGGAAAAACGTGGTGTGCGTGTATACCTTTATTCTAAGCAGACACACAGACACACAAACACAAAGTGGAGTTGTTGGAATTGCTCCGCTTAGCGGCTGTCTCTGTGTGTGTGTCTATCTGTCTGCGAGAATCCAAAATTCCGAATCCCGAAATCCCGAATCCAACCCCCGTCATCAACCTGCAGCAGCAAAACACTTAAACCTAAACACGTTGTCTGTGTGTGTGGGTGATGGTGGCGGTGGCGATGGTGGTGGTGTTGGTATTGGTGTGCGTCCTGTTCGTCCTTTTCGCTGGCGTCTACGCACAATATGTTTCGTCTTTAACCCAACCGAAAGCTTCGTCGTCTGGCGAGAGCTTCAAGGAGTCAGCCCAGCCCGGCCCGCCGCGGTGCCTTGTGCCTGCTCCTTGTTTCTAGCTCCTTGTGGAAGTTTTAATGTGATTCCTTCGTATTAATTTCGGCATCGTCATCGTTGTTGTTGTTGTTCTTGGTTGCCTGCCTGCCCTTCGCCCTCTCTCTCTATCTCTCTCGCGGAGGACTTCGTTTTCTCTCTCTGTCATTTTCTATTTTCCTCCTTACGCACTTTTTATTGCCCGTCGTACTGCGTTCGCCTTCGCTTCTATTTTATTTTAACAACATCTTCGTCGCCAGCATGGAATTCTGTCGAGCTCAACGCTTTTTTCTTCTCCTTGGCACTAACTTAACCGTTACCCACCGCCGCAGCTCTCTCTGTCTATCAGCCTGCCTGCCTCTCTTCCTCCCTTTTACTTTCGTCACTTTCTCCGCCTGCATGTGTGGGTAAAGTTTCATTTTTTTGTGTGTGTGTGAGTGTGTGCTGTTTTTGTTGCTCACTCTTTTATGTTCATCATATGAAAACGCGACTTTGTTGCACTAAACGTAAGTTGGAAGATTTACAACTTTTTGGTTTAACGCATGCAAAGGATACACTGGGAATAAAACAATAGTAAAACTTTACAGAGCCACCATGGGGTTTATAGTTTAGAGACCCTAAGAAGGAGTTGGAAATTTGGAATCCTTTAAAAATGTGTCTAAAAGTATGCAATGAAATGTTTTTGGTGTGTGGTGATTTTGTTGTTAACCTTTAGTTATAACTTTCAACCGAGGGTGAGAGTAAATACAAGTGTAAGGAATTATCTCTGATCCCATAAAGTATATATTAGCATCACCAGGAGAGTTGATTTAGTCATGTCCGTCTGCCTGTCGATATGTCTATATATATATATCTTAAAGACTACAAGAGCCAAAATAAAAAAAAAACATTCCAAGAGGTTGCATGTAGGTTAAGTTTATTTTAAATTCAATTTAAATTACTTAAAAAATAGATTTAATTGCACATTTGCTTAAATTACTGAAGAAAATCTAGCAATCAAAGAGAAAATTCAACAAAACCCATTTAACCACTTTTATATTCTTATTCAAAATTTATTTTCGGCTAAATCTAAGTTTTGTCCCAGTGCAGAACAAAATAAAAAGTAAGGGGGGTAAAGTGGGGTAGGCATTTGGAGTGGTAGTGGGGTGAAGGCCATGCTCAAAGTCTCACAGGACTCGCACACAAAAAAGAATATACGAAGCCATGAGGGAATGCATAAAGTATAAACCTGCTCAATCCCGAGGAGTGTGGCAACCGATCCTTAAAAGCAAAGTTAGTATGAATAAAACGGAGAATTATTCGCATAAACTTCTCATTTTTATTTATACCAACCTGAAATGTGAGGCAGTGGTGGCAGAGCAATTAATAAAAGTTGGAAATGTTTGTGGGATGCGAAGGAAAATAGTTTACGGACAGTGGCAAAAACATCTGCTGGTGGAAAGCTTAAATTTTTGAGTTCACCTTAAAGTATGTTGTAAAATAATATGCATTTTAGTGAAGGTAATTACATTTTTCACCAGAGGGGAACATTTTCTTTATTAAATTGTAGACAGCCAGAAGGAAGTGATAGTTGATTTTTTTATTTTCAGATTTTATTTATCAAAAATAAGCAACAAGAAAGATATAAATTTATATACCTTATAACTTAAAAAATATGTAAATAAATAAAGATAGAAAATACGTTCCATTTAATTTTTCTTATATAGAATTTGTAATAATTAAAAATAGTAATTTTTGATAAATTTCTTCTAAAGTTGGTCATGTATCCTTGTTAAAAACAAACTAAATTGCCCATTTCCCAAAGCAATTATTTTAATCTAAACTTTAGATCTCTGCAAATTCCTCCGTTGTCCAAGTTTCAATCGACAAACAAAAAGTGGAAAGTTTTCTAAATTGCTCATTACGTCTACGAATCAGGTTGCTGCACTTGCCGCAGTGGAAAAGCCGCAGATTTTCATCATACATACATCAAAAGCATTTCTAATCAGCAGGCAGTCAACAAAAAAAAAAAAAAAAAGAAAGCTGCTGGGGAAAGCGCAAACAAGTTGCAAGTTTACTTCTGCTTCTGCCAGTATTTTTCCCTTTTTTTGTTTTTTATTTTGCCAGCCATTGTTACGTTTGCGTATGTACCAATGTCTGCACAGGAAAAAAATTTATTAAATTCAATTCTAAAGAACACTTTTGTAATTATGAAAAGTACTTTCAAACTATTTAAAGGACATTTTTTAAAGAAATCTATAAATTACACAAATAATCTAGAATTATTTGCCTGGCCTTTCAAATAAAACCTAAGATTTTCTTTAAATGTTCCCGATATTTCTATATATTGAAGCAACAATTTTCTTTAAAAAAAAACATTATTTTTGCGTAAAATAATATATTTTTAACCCCAAAATAATCTCTCTCCGTGTACATACATATACGTACGTGTGCGTGGGAACTGGAGCACATAACGACAACAAACGTAAAAAAAGGGAAAATAGCTGAGCAGAGAGACACCACACAGAAATAGAAATCATTTGAAATCATGCCGCACTCATAAAACACTTAAAGGACAATTTTGCTGTCATACAGAAAAAAAATAAAAGGGGGAAAGCTGCTGCTGTTGCTGCTGCTGTGGCTCTTGCTTTTCCTCGGCAGTCTGGGGTTAATTAAATAAATTCCTAAGCCACTTTTGCCCGAGCAGAAGCTTCATAAATTTTTGAACAAATGCTTCCCAAAAAAAAGAAAGAAAAGGACCTCGAATTGGTTATACATAAATATTCGGGTGTGTGTGTGTGTACGGGTTTTCAGCAAGCTTTCACCCGCAAGACAACAACAAAGGGCTTGCAACAATTGGCAGGACTCCGCTTGACGTGCTCTTCCAAGTGTAAACAGAAGTTGAGTCCCAAAACCGAGTCCGGGTCCGAGTCTGAGTCCGGGTCGAGTCTCTGACTTTCTCTTTGACTCAGAGCACCGAAAACTCACTCAAACTTTCCATCAATGGATCCTGATGAGTCCTGTGCCACTGATAACAGCCGCATACACACACACACACTCATGCAGACAGGACACACACCGATGGAGCTGTTTAAAAAGATGTCCTACGGTGTACGGTGAGGGGGGAAAAAAATACACCGAATCCTAAGAGTAACAGCGCGGAAAACGTTTGATAACGCCGCGCGCACAGAAGTGTGCTACACAAAGCGAGGCTCTCTGCGTCTGTGAGAGCATCCTGTGGGCTATATGTGTGTGTCTGTTGGTGTGTGTATGTGCGATGGTAGTAAATAAGCAAAAGGCAAAGACGGAAATAAAAAGGGCAGCAAGTGGACAAGACAATGAAATTGTCATAAATAACAACGTTGTCTACCAACAACAGGGAGCAGGAGCAGAAGCAGCAGCGGCATCACCAAAAGCGACAGGATAACCAACAAAAGCCCAACTAGCTGAGTGACTGGGATTCTTTTTTCCTTTTTTGTTGTTGTATATATATTTTTTTCTTGTATTCTTTTTTGGTGTCTCTTGGTCAGTGGCTCAACTCTTTTTATCATTTTTACCAGCTCCCCGTCCTTCCCCAGGCCCCCAGGGTATTATTTCGGGTAGATTAAGTTGATGGAACTCGCCAGGTCTAAGGTGTATTTTTTTTTGTCGGGCAGAAAAAGTGATAGAGAAAAGTAGAAACAGTTAACAGGGATTAAGGGGGGGTCTTTTCGGCAAGTTGTTGCAGTAAAAGTAGTAAAATTTCATTAGGACAGATCTACAGGGATTTACGTATCGTTTTTCATGCCAAAGCTCTATTTAATTGCTGTCTTAAATGTTTTGTTTACTTGTGTATTTCATAGTAAATTTATTTAAAGATCTAGAAGGGTGATTTCAAGCTTGCAGCTTGCACTTGGCTCCTGAAAATCGATCATAACTAAGCCAAAAATGCATTATTTTCAATTCCAAGACAATTTTTGGGCAGAGTAAATCTTAGAAATTCTAAAATAATACGAAATGGCCACATATACTAATTTGTAATGCAAATTCGTACTATTTTTAAGTTGAAGACCACAAAACATTACCCCGTTGCACTATCTGCTGTGTAAGTTTAAGGAATACAATCTTCTGGGATATATATATCACAGTCTCCGTTGTTATCTAATTTTAAGGACATCGATAACTGATTGATTTATGGGAAAAGTACAACAAAAAATAAAGAAAACAAAACAAAGTTTTTACTTGGGAACTCCCACACTCGAGGGACAATCTCCATTCGAGTAGCTTCAGTTGAAACTCTTCAATATTCTTTCGTTCTTCTTTTCCGGTTCAGTTGCTTTCTTTTCATTTCATTGCCATCTTTTCTTTCCTCCTTTTTTTTGTAATTTTTTTATGACTATTTTTTTTTGTAGTTTTCTAGTTTGGCCTGGGCTAGGTTCCTCTCATAACGGATATTCGAAATGGCTGCTGTGGCGGCTTTAAGTGACTTTTGTCAAACTTTGAACGCCGCCGCCGCCGCCTGGCTATCCAAACACGAGTACTTATAGTTATCGATGGGTGGCAGGAAAAAGGGGTGTTCTCGGGGTGTTCTCGTTGTATTCTCCGGGTATTCGAAGGTGGCCAGGGTCTAGAGGAAGATACCGCCATTAAACTAATGTTTAGTTGGCAGTCTCGCAACAGTTTTGCGAGTGTTGCGACCCTCGAAACTTTGACCGTAAATTGTGGCACGTGATGGGCGTTTTTGAAGTGGAATGGGTATTGGCTGGGTTTTGTTGTTGGAATTTTTGGGGAAAATACCGCGCCCTGATTGGACAGAGGGGCGGGCGTGACACAGTCGAGGCAATTGTTATTTCTTATTTCTTCCCCCGCCCAGTTCTGTGAATTGAATTTTTATGGCCTGTGACAGTTCGTTGTTCGTTGGGACATTTACAGCCATAATTTCAGCAATGCAACAGGCCATGAATATATATTGATATACAACAGAAGTATCTCTGCTTTGGATTAGGTTGATTTTGTTGGAAAAGTGCAATGAAATTTCCTGGGAAAAGTGGAAAATTAACTCTGGCAGTAAATGAAACGAAAGTGCATACATATTCCCCGCTTGGTTAATATCAATAAACATTTAACTACGTAAATATTCACATCTCTTCTCTCTCTCTCTCCCCCTCTTTTTCTCCCTTTCTTTCTATCTCTCTCTCAGATATAATAATAAAAAAAAAGCGTATCCAATTTAAATAAAAGTTTTTTTCGTTACACTCACCACATAAAGGCAATATGCAAATATTAAACACAACAAAAAGCACTCAGAAAATGTTAAACAAAAATAAATGAAAACATGAATTAAAAAAAAAAAAGAAAAAGAAAGCACGAGGAAAGGCCAAATAATAAATAACCAACGGCGACGGCCAGCAACAATGTGTTCATAGCCATTAAACGAGGAAATTAAATATAAAAAATATATATAAAAATACAAAATAAATATAAAAATCACAGGCTTAAAGTAACGCAATAATGCTAAACCGAAACCAAACTCATCTCGCATCCATGTCTCTGCATCTGCACCCGTATCCGCATCTGTATCTGCATCTGCATCTGCATCCGTATCTGTAGCCAAGCAGCAAACATGCCAGCTAAATTCCAATCCTATACCCAGATACATCAATACATCAATCTGTTGTCGTCCGGCAGGCAGCCAGCAAGCGAGCAATCAAGCAATTCCATCATCAATTTGCAACTGCCATCAGCCCTCATCGGCGACAGCAACAAAGCAAATGCCACAGCAGCGGCAGCGGCTAGTCAGTCTCAACTTAAATGCCACAAATTAAATGCACGCAACTAAAGCAAATAAACTTAAACCACTCTAAACAAAGCAAATTGTCAATAAACCCAAATATATATATATATATATCAAAAATATAAATAGATACAAAAATATTTGTAAAAATCATTCAAAGAGGCAAAGCGAAGAGCGAACAAATTAAATTTTCCTATTAATTATGGAACTTTCATCAACGATTCCGTTGTGTTTGTTCCATTACCAAAACGAAAAGGTCGCCGACTGTTTGCAGCTGCAGCCCCAACAAAAACAACTACAACGATTACTGGGAAAATTACCAACAAATTCAACAATAAAACCTAAATCAACCGAAAGACCAACAACCACACAAGTAGCAGCAGCAGCAGCAGCAGTAACATCAATAGCAACAATTCAACAGCAGCAGCTTCGACGACAGCAGCCACTTTTAGCTTCATTTCAACCAAATTGCTGGGTGAGTACACATAAATATGAAAAACAATATAATATTCATAATAAAATTTAATATAAGTATTTTATAAATTTATATTTTTATAAATAAAAGTTCTTTTTTGTATTCTTTTACGTATATTTAATATAAGAAGAGGTTAACATAAACAAAAAAACTCAAATCTATAATAGTTTTAGTTTAGCCTCTTAGAATTATAGACTAATATTATAATATTTAAAATAAAACAAAATAATTCTTTAGTCTTGCGTATACTTAATATCCACAAAAGCTAAAATTTGTTACATAAATATCAAGTATACGTATTTTTTTTTTTTTAAATACCAATTTTTATTTAAAAATACCAAGAATTAATTTTGAATTAAGGAGAAAATATTGATAAAGATTGATAGATTTTTTGCATTTTATTTTACCTTTTTTCTCTGTAAATTAATGGAAACATATTTCAAATGCTACGAAATGCTACAAACAATAAATGCAGTTAGACAGAGTTAGGAAATGCAAAAATGTTCACACAATTTTCTCACAGCAGACAAGTTAACTCAATTCCCTAATTTTCACAGTTGCTTCTATATCTAACGAGCCGAAATAAGGGAATGCATTTAGAGAAATGAGTCAGGACCAATTGGGTATATTCTTGTTGGATATATACAAATACCCTGCCCGGACGAGAATTAGGATGATGGATAAATGACAGGAAAAAATGTGAACTAAAACACGTGCTAAAAAATAGTGAAAAGAGAAGGGGGTAAATGTGAAGTAAATCCAATTAAATGCCTAGACTAGAACACTGAAAAATTAGGAAGTTATGAAAATACTTTACTTCGAAATTCTTGTGAAATTGTTAGCAATGCAAAGTCAATTATTAATCTAGTTAATAATTAAGTAAGTTTTCAAAGTTTTACTTTTTCTTCTTATTTTAAATTTCTTTCCAAATATAATTAGAATCATAAAGAAATAATATTCTCAGTCAGTGAATCATTATCATTTATTATTCTTTAAATAACATTTTCCTTTTCTCAAACTGAAAAGTTTATTTTTTGTGTTATTCCAATACTAGTTTTTGCTGTCAACGAACTCTATTAGATTTTTTTAGCCCAGAGAAATGCAGATTCGTTAGGAAAATGGAAAAACTTGCAACTTGTCAGCGTGACGCGTCGGCCAGCCAGCAATCAAATAGTGTCGAGCTCAGCAATGTTGAAACTGCAAAAGCACAAAAAAAAAAAAGAAAATAAAATAAAAAGCAGGAAACTAGCTGGAAAATTTAAAATGACATCAAGGCAGGGCAGGACAAATCGTCGCCAAACGCAATTGGAGTTTTGCAGGAGCCGTCGCACAGTTCGGACCGTCCTCCAAAACGGAAGACCATTCACTGCTGGTTGTTATGAATTTCATATTACACACGAAAATCCAATAAAAATCACCGAAAGCAATTTTCCGAGCCAAGTTAAGGGGTGGCGAGGTTGGTGGCATAAAGACGTTTTGGAAAACCCCCGCTGACGTTGGCTACTGGCTGCATTTTCACTGGGAACTTTTTGCTATTTTCTTACAAAAAAAAAAATGTGCTTTATTTACATCGTTTTTTCATGTTAAAAATTTTTTTTATATTTGTTTTTATTTATTTTTTGTTTTTTGCAAACGGATGCCGAACACGATGAATTTTGTAGCGTTTTAAAACCCTGCATTTTTTGTAAGCTTACTTTTGTTGTCACCCCGGTTCCTGTCACACGCCGCCCTCTGCTGCAGTGCCAAAAGTTGCTTAATTTGATTTTAATTCACAGCGAACAGCGAACCGAAAATTGGCGCAACTAAAAAAAAGTTGTACGAAACAAATTTCATTCGAGGGGAAATTACGAATTGAAATTTTGGTTGGCACAGCATGCGGCATGCAGCAGCTCTGCAACAATTAAAAATTTAAAGAGTTTTCCCACTTAACTTTTAGCGAGAGTGAGTAGGGAGTGAGCGTGTTTATCCCCAGGGACATGCATTTCATTCTAATAAGGAAACTTCTATCAACACGAGAGTCCTGATTTTAATTTGCTGGATTTTTAAACACCAAACGGAAGCTAGGCGTTTGACATTTCAGCTGAAATGTTCATTTCCCCAGTTGTCAGCAGTCTATAATAGTTGTTCTCCTCTTCTTACCATTTGCCTCATGTAGTATTTTCCGCTTTCAGGCCAGTGGACTCCTGGACATCCCTGGTCTAGTCTAGGGGCGGCTCTTTTGAATTCCAGTTGGTTTATTTCATTGCAGCAGCCAAACTGTCGTATGCAAATCTGCTTTGCTGATTAAACCTAAATAATGTTGCCTCAGTTACGGAGCCCTTCCTTTGCTGCGGCTCCCTTTTCCAAAGGCTTCCATGGATGACTTGGCTTTTCGGTATCACCATCTCCATCTCCATCGCTAACGCCATCGCTAGCTCCATTTCCATTTCCATCTCCCATCTTACATTGTCTTGTCTGTCGCTTTGAAAGATGGCCAACAGAGAGTTTTACTCTTACTTAAAGTTTATTGACTTGGGAACTTGAAATGAGATATCGATATATTGAGGATAGATCCCAGGAAAAATTACGATGGAAAAGTTCAATAATTATCTATGTTTATTATTAAAACTTAAGCCGATAGCAATTTATATATTTCCATGAATTCCCTGTATTTGCTTTATCTGAAGCCCTATTTGCGTGCTTATGAAGTTCGGAGTACTTCCCAGAAAAGTTACCCATAGAAGCTATTCAATGGAAGAGAATCTGCCCATCGTTTCGCAGAAAATTCCTGCTTCCCCTTTCTCTGTTGTATTTCGTGCTTTTTTTTTATTTTCTGAAAGGTTTCCCCTCGTTTTTCTTCCTGCTAAATCTGAGACAATTTCCAACTTATAAGAGGCCGCCTCCATTTGTATAATAACACAGGGTCCTGCATCCTGCATCCTGCAGCAACAGCTTCCGCTGGCCGTGTCCTGGCCACTTGTTGTTGCGTCCACCCACAGCACACAGACACCCACAGGGAAAGACAGAAAGAGAGAGACAGAGAGTGAGAGAGGACAGGGTCTGCAAGGATATTTTTTGTTTTGCATTTCACGTTGCCTTTGGTGTATTTCCTTTTAGCTTGTCTGCTGCACGTAGTACAACATTTCCAATTTAATTTCTGTCTCAGAGCCCCCGCCCCAACCGAACCAGGATCCCTTTGGCCATCTTGCACATCCTGGCGGCAGACTACTCGGTTGGGTTTTCCTGGCCCTGGCCATTGTCTTTGTCTTTGTTTGCTGTGCCATTTCCTCTTTTTGCGCCATGAAATTAACTTCGTCCCGCATCCCTGCCCCTCTCTTTTTATCCCTATGTCCGCTATCTGGGTCCTTGCCTATCCTTTTTTGCTTGCAATAGATTAAAGTTGAATATTTTTGGTCGCCATTTTAATTAAACTGCGCCAATGGCTGCGAAATTGTTTATAATGTCAGCTGCACATCATTATCCTCACCATTCGCCATTCGCGTCTGCATCCGGAACCGCAGCTACTCGTCATAATCGTTGTCATCCTCATCCGTTTCGCCCATCTCCATCCGGATCCGAATCCGAGTCCTCTTTGGTGACGGGGACCATCCCAATCCACCCTCCAGCATCGACGGCTGCCTCATTATCGATGCGATGTCTGACCCAGTTGGCGGGCAACAGGCGGCTTGGGGATGAGCTCGTGGCTATATTTCGGCGCAAAGGCCACGAATCATATATCGTGCAAGATTTAAATGAATGTGATCATTCTAATGACATTGATTTGTTTGAAATTTAATATAAGTTTCTATGCTTTAAAATAAATATTAAACCCGTATTTTGTATGTAAAAAATAAATATGTTACATGAATAAGAATACTGAAAACTAAAGATGTTAATGCAAAGAAACTGTTTATTTCACTTAAAGTTTTCAAATCAGTTAAATTTAATTCAATTGTTGAAAACAGAGCCTCAGCAAATCGAATCTGCACTTGAAAATGTTGAGAGAAGTTTAATAAAAACTCAAGCTGCAATAATACTTCGTCGTGACTCCTCACGAGGCCATTTACCGCCTCCTACAAAAATAAAACAGAGAAAAAACAACAAAATAAGTTGAGCCTTTGCCTCCTGTATTTTTCTCTTCAGTGCACTTTTGCATTTCCCTTGTTGTTTGTGCTGTTTTCCTGCTCTTGTTGTTGTTGTAATTACATAGCACTTGTTGTTTTGGCTTTGTGCTAACAAAAGCCTTGACTCCACCACGTCCTCGTCACTCCACCCACTCCACTCAATCCTCCTGACTCCACTCCATCCTCATCGCTCCACTCCACCCACTCCTCCTGCTCCTTCAGTGAAATGCACTCTCCAAAAAAGGAGAAGAGCCACCAATAACCCCACTCGACCGAATGGCAGCGCTCAAAAGTATGCAGCTGTATTTTGTCGAAATGACTTTTGACGTTTCGTTCAATGGCAATATTTGCTGCAGCTCCGCGTGGGCTTGAGTGTTGAGTGTGAGTGTGGGTGTTGTGTGGGGGTGTGGTAGTGCAAGTGGGTGTTGTTTGTGGGTGTGGGAGTGCGAGTGGAAGTGGGTGTTGTGTGTGCTTATCGGCATGTTAGCAGCTGAATGAATGACTGAATGAATAGATGAGTGCAGGGCAAAGGCCACAAGTGAACTAAGGTGGCCGCGAGCGTCAGTCAGTCTGTGTTGCATTCTGTCAGTCTTGCGAGCCGACATTGCAATATATATCGAATATACACACTCCAAATTCTATGACGAAAGCTCATTTAGCATGCAGTTTTACTTTGATTGGCTTTCGAAACGCACTTAGGCGCCTGATTAGTTCGCCCGTTTGGCGCACATTATGCAGTCAATCTAAGATTTGATTTTCTACACAGAGAGAGAAAAATTGGGAGTTATATAGGAAAAAAGCAAGTAAAATTTGACCTTTCAAATTTAAGAGGCGTTCAAAAATGTTGTTCAAAATGTAAACGAAAAAAAAAAAAAACAAATTAAAACATATTTCGAATAATTTAATATCGATATTTATTATACGATATTTTCCACATGACATTCCGTTATCCCCGCTATCTCTCTCTTCCATTTCCCTCGAAGTTCAAACATCCGGTCCTCTACATCTTTCCAAGCCGCTTTCCCAAACTTATATTTAAAATACCCCGAAATTCTAAATTAAAGCAAATAATAACCAAGGAATCCCTACTATATTCCCTTTTCTTTATATATACTATATTCTTTTTTTAAACCATATTTTTCCGTGTAAAATTGGCCCGCATTGTTCGTGGATGCATGAAAACTAAGCCGCTAAGTGGATTCCCTTGAGCATAATTTTCAGTGGGTTAAAGCAAATTTGTGCAGCAATCTCCTGGCCATGCATACAGTACTAACATATGTGTGGCCACCAAAGGGTTCAATTATGAACCGACGACCGCAAAAGTTGAAACCTCAAAGCGGATACTGTGCGGGGCACTTGTGGCACACTACTGGGAACTGGAAAATGGGAACTGGGAGCTGGGAAAACGTTGGAAAAGCTGCTGCCGCCGGCAGGTAATTTGAGGCCTTGTGGAGTGCGCGCTAAAAAATGCAACCAACTTTGGCACGGGGGAAAGCCAGATTCTTTGCGGGATTCAGTATTTGTTTTTTTTTTTTTTGTTTTCCTATATATTCTACCCCCTTTTTGTCGCTTTAACTTGATCGAGGGAATGGGGGAATGATTATATAGTGCTTTCCCTTGCCTTAACAATTTCAAGGCTCATTGTGTGCCACGACGACGACGACGACGGTAGCGTCTGGCTCTCATCATTGACGAAGCATTAAATTGACTTTGAAACTTTTTACCTGCCAGCTTTGTGCCAAAAAGCACAACCCGCAGAACCAACAAATTGGAGGCGAACTGAAACTAAACTTGAAATTAATTAACCGCGACAAGGGCAGCACCGGTCCACAGCCACTGCTCCATCCTTGGTCCTGGTTTACCGTTCCCTTTTTGTGGGGAATGGCATGGAATACACACGCACACGGACATAACTCATAAAACCTCTAATTACGCAAACAGCTGACGCTGTAGACCGTAGACAAAAAGATATAGAAAAGTGGGGAGGTGGTGGTGGTGGTGGTGGATATATATACTTCTACTTGCCTAAGAAATGTGCGCCGCCTACTGCGTGACTCCGGCAGCGCAGCCCGGGAATCAAATAAGTTGAATATTTTAATTTTCCATCATAATTAATGCCCTTTCAACCTGCCAGCCCAGTCAGCCAGCGCCCGGACTTAGTTTATCCCAAATGATGTGGTTGCTCCACCTAGCAGCTCACCGCCCCCCGTCCCCGCCTTTTCCCTCTGTGGCCATCGAGCACGTGTAAATTATTGTGGTTTTCTGTGGCACGGATGATGGTCGGGCGCCTGAGAGCATGCTGCGTTATTTTCCAGTAGTTTGTGGCGTCCTCTCGTCCTGTATGTAACAGGTGGACGAAAAGGCTTTTCGCTTCTCACTTTTCGCTTTTCCGGAGCAAATTAATTATTATTCAGAATATAACCCTGAAAGCAGCTAAGAAGCAAGGCTGAAGACTGAAGTCTTTCACAAGAAATTTTCTTAAGGAATTTTCTCTCCCTTGAAATTTCTATGCAAAATTTTCCACCATTTTAACTGAGTACTTCTTACCGGACTTGCTTTTGTTTTGTTTAATTGGGATTTAAATATTTTTACAACATTTGAAAGGGCTTTCTAATTGCTTATTAGTTCTTCTTTATATTCTTTTTTTAATTAATTAAGAGTGGTGTTTAATGCATATAGAAAAGCTTTATTAATAGATAACGAATCCCACAAATCAATGAACACAAATTCGATTTAATTAGTTTAATTAGGCCATAAAAAACGACAAGCCTAATTTTTTTATGGCTTTACAATGATGAATGATAACTCATAAAACAAATCTAAATTAAGAACTCCTTTTTTTTGTCAAAGAAATAAATTAAATTATTTATAAAATATTTTCCACCATAAAAAGGAATTATATTATAGTTTCGTTTCCATATTTTTCATATAAAAACATTTCTAAATAGAAAATTAATTGTATTTGAAAGATTTAGTGCTTACATATTTCATTTTAAATTTTCTCTTTCTTACCTTAAACAAGAGAGGAAGCTAACTTCGGCAAAGCCGAAGTTTAAATACCCTTGCAGTAAGG
>JAEIHY010013511.1:0-44931 GCA_018904565.1 Drosophila tsacasi | reverse complement strand
CTCCTACACTGCGTTGCAAACTTCTGACTAAAATTATAATACCCTGCAAGGGTATAAAAAAGCTAAGAAAAAAGCTGATATTTATAAATGTGCTAAAAATATTAAATAATATATTTAAATAAAGTTCCTTTAATTTGCTAAAAAAACTGGAATTCCCGCTGCCCGATGTTTTCAAAATTTTCCCGCTATAAAAATTAAAAAACAAACCGAATATGACGGGAAAAGAGCGGAAATGACATCACTGCTGCCGCCAGACCTTGCAGCCGAAAACCACCCCCTTGTCGTTTTTCTGCACTTACCATGCCGTTGTCCAACACTAGCCTGTAAAACGTTTTCATTGAACGAAATATTTTTGTTGTTTCTTTCGTTTTTCGGCGAAATTTTGGTTTAAAATTAATTCTATTCGCTCGCTGGCGCACAATGTCTGATGACGACGATATCCAGTACATCAAGCGCCAGCGGACGCTCCACTACGGCTCGCTGGAGGAGACGGAGCGCAAGCGTCAGAATGCGGCGGCGGCGTCTGCCACAACAGCCGCACCGGCGCCGGCATCTTCCCTGGGATCAGGAGCAGGAAGAGAGGGTGGGGGAGGTGGAGCGAATACAACGGCGGGAGCAAGCACTGGTGGTCAGCTGGAGGACATAGACTCCGATGAGGACTACGAGGAGGCGTCGAAGAAGACGGCGGGAAAGCCGGGCGGAAAGCCGGGAAACAGTGCCAAGCCGGCGGCTGCCCTGCCCACAGCAGCCACACTGGCCAACAAGATCGACGACGACTATTTCGATCTGGAGGCGGAGATGGAGCGCGACAAGGTGGCTTTGCTGGAGGAGTTCGAGCGCAAGAAGCGTGCCCGCCAGATCAACGTGTCCACCGACGACGCCGAGATCAAGAACAACCTGCGCCAGTTGAACGAACCGATTTGTTTCTTCGGCGAAGGACCTGCCGAGCGGCGACGTCGTCTTAAGGAGCTGCTGGCCAATCTGGGCGAGAATGCCATCAATCGCGGCCGCGGCGCCGAGGATGCCGAGGAGCGTAAGGTGCAGTCGCGCGACCAGGAGCAGGCCACATGGTATCACGAAGGACCGGATACCCTGCGCATTGCCCGGCTCTGGCTGGCGGATTATTCGCTGCCGCGCGCCAAGGATCGACTGCAGCGTGCCCGGGAGGCTCTGGAGGTACCCAGCGCAGCGCGGGCCGGCCGCATGGTGGAGATGCAAAAGAGACTGCAGTCACTGGCGCCACTCTGCTCCCAGGTGGGCGACACACGGCCCGTGAGCAGTGCCGCCTTTAGCGCGGACTCGTCGCTCCTGCTGACCGCTTCGTGGTCGGGCCTCTGCAAGCTGTGGAGCGTGCCTGACTGCCAGCTAAAGCAGACGCTGCGTGGCCATGCCAGCTACGTCGGTGGCGTGGCCCTGAGACCCGGCGTCCATGCCGACGAGGAGAACGTGGTGGCCATGGCTTCGGGCGGCCACGACGGCGCCGTCAAGCTGTGGGGCTTTAACAACGAGGAGTCCATCGCAGACATCACCGGCCACATGCCACATCGCGTGTCCAAGGTGGCCTTCCATCCGTCCGGCCGTTTCCTGGCCACTGCTTGCTACGATTCCAGCTGGCGGCTGTGGGATCTGGAGCAGAAGACCGAGGTGCTGCACCAGGAGGGCCACGCCAAGCCCGTGCACTGCCTCAGCTATCAGTCGGACGGAAGTGTCCTCTGCACCGGCGGCCTGGATGCCTTTGGACGGGTGTGGGACCTGCGGACCGGACGCTGCATCATGTTCCTCGAGGGCCACTTGGGCGCTGTCTTCGGCGTGGACTTTTCGCCGAATGGCTTCCACATTGCCACCAGCTCGCAGGACAATACCTGCAAGATCTGGGACTTGCGACGACGGCAGCCGGTGTACACCATTCCCGCGCACACAAACCTCATTTCGGACGTGAAGTACCAGCAGGAGTGCGGCAGCTTCCTGGTCACCTGCTCCTACGACTCGACGACCAAGATCTGGTCGAACAAGACGTGGCAGCCGCTGAAGACGCTGCAGGGGCACGACAACAAGGTCATCTCCGTGGACATCTCACCGAATGCGCAGTATATAGCCACCACGTCGTTTGATCGCACCTTCAAGCTGTGGTCGCCCGATAGCTGATTCTAAACTAAGGATTTTCATTTAGATTTTTGATTTTCGATGCCACCACTCAGACAATCTCCATATTGCGTGCGATTTGTGCTGTTTTTTCTCCTTTTCTTGTTATTTCAGAGACACAATAGCCCAAGGAAGTTTTTACAAACAATTCAAGTTTTCGTTTTGTATAACACAATTTGTTGTTGTTTTTGTTAGGCGAAAGGCAGCGCGATATTGCATTTCGTAAATTTAAGCCATTTTTTATTGAAATTGTTAATAAAAAGCAAACATTTTTGGTAGAAAATAGAACTTGGTTTACCTTTATTTTTTAAAGGGATTGTAATAGGTAACTTATTGCGGGGGTTTTCCTAAAATCTTAGGCTTTAATGGGGAAATTATTGGAAAATTTGAGACAAATTTCATTCTGAATTGTAGCCACATTGGTATTTTGCTATATTTATATTTGAATATTAGCTTACCAACAATTTCTGCAGCCTGCCGCCATCTTGGCTGAACCTGTGCAACATCCATATGTTGCCAGCCACAAAACATTGCTTCTAAACATGTTTCTAGCAACATTTGCCTCTGCTTTCCGTCACTAAATCATTATTACTTCTTTTTCCAGCAAAATTGGAACTTTAGATCCAACAAAAAAGAAAAAGAAAAATTAAAAAAATATGATTATTATTTGTATATAGGTTTTCCATTTAATTTCTTTTCGTATATTGTTTTTTTTTTTGTTGTTTGTTGCTCTTGTATGACAAAACTTAGACAATTAGTTTGAATTTTAACTAAAATTTAACTACCACAGATAGGTTGCAATTACATACATACATGTAAATGTATATGTCTAATATATTAATTACAGATTACAGATTACACATATATAGTTTACACATTACAGATTTCTCAATTTACTGGTCGCATTTCAATCAGTTTCTTTCTAATTTTCGTTTTTAGTCACGCTTCATATCCTCGTTTTGCGTTGAGATTTTTACACAGAATTAAATCGTAATCCATATATTGGTATTATGTAGAATATGGAGCAGGGATCCTGGGGTTCGGGTTCGGGTTCGGCCTGGGCTTGGACGAGCTCAATTTGTAATGCAAATGTTTTCAATGAGGTCTCCCGGTAATAGAAGATGCCACTCTCGCCTCTCTCTTAACTAAATACATAACTCTTGCACTAGGCTAAAAAACTAGACAAAATGATAACTAATTAACAATTAAGGTAAACGTTTATTGGAAATCTCTCAGCTGCTGCGCCAAGCTCTCGTCTCTGTCTCTGTCTATGTCTCTTTCTGGGATTTTCTCCGCCTAGACCGTTGTATCCGGCGCCGGTGAGATGGGCTGCTTGGACTCGGACACCTCCAGGGAGCGTCCATTGGCCGTGTGAATGCCGCCGCCATCCTGGGGATCCTCTGGCGCAATGTCTATGCGGTGTGCCTTGCGCCAGACCACCAGGTCCATGAGGAATGCCAAAAACATGATGCCAGCCGTTATGCCTAAAGAGGTTAATGAGGATATCCAGAGTTAGCATTCCTTTTCTTTTTAATTTTCTTTAAGCTTTAAGGTCTCTTTGACTCACCTAGAAAATAGTGCCTAAAGGTATCCGCATCGTAAAGCGAACAGGCTCCATGCTTGCCGCACACCGACTTCCAGATGAGGCAGGCGGAGTCCACAACGGCGCCGTAGATGATGGGACAAGGAACGTTGCCGAACAGGCCAATGGCCGACTGTATCACACCCATGGCCATGGCCTTATCTGGAGTAGGGATTCCCAATTAATCAGTTTAACATATTTATAAATATATATGAAGGAGTGTCCCTACCTTTGGGATGTGTACAGCGCATGACGAGCAGCATGCTGCCCACCTCGGAGGTGGAATGCATAAATACGCAAATGGCAAAGATCAGTATAAAGTAGATGAAGTTCTTGCAGTTATTATCACAGTAACCGTTGACCGCCTCCGGAGCTGAAGGTCGGGATATATATATTAGAAGGATGTGGTTTAGGAGCAGGAGGACTAAGCTCACCATCTGGAATGCAAGCGCAGTCGGAGTATAGGGTGCGATTATCGCTGGGCCGCAGCGAGGCGCTGCTGCATCCCGCATGGCAGGCCGAGATGTACATCTTGCCATCGGCGCAAATTGGGGCAAAGTTCTCCTTATCACAGGTACAGTTGAGAGCGGCGCTGCAGGTGGGCTCGATCAGAGCGGGACTGTAAATTAATAATATACATAAATTTTATATAATTAAGCAGCTGTTTCATAGAACACCCATAGCTAGACCTCACCTGTTGCCATCGCTCGCCTTGTAGCCGGCAAAGTCATTCATGCTGCAGCCAATGAACATCAGAATGATCATGCCCACGGAATACACAAGGGCTGTAAAGGCTATCCAGGCAGCCACACCTCTTGCCGTGGGCTTTCGCTTCAGGATGAAGAGGCCAGAGATGACGATGCCAATGCCCATGACCAGGATGCCGCAGAAGGCGGCAATCATATTGGCATCGTACGTAGCCAGCCGGAACTGTGTCTCCAAGTACTTGGGCAGGAACGTATACAAACCAGCGATGGGCAGCAGGTGGAACACACAGGAGGCAGTGCGGAACATCAGGATATCGTTGCTCAGCTGACGGCGTACCGTCTTGGGAAAGTCTGGAATATAAATGAGAAAATAATACTCGTAAGTAAGTAATAATATAAAAAGATGAAAGTATAATAATGCTTACCTTTCAGCTTGGGCTTCTCCTCTGGCTCTGCTGGAGGAGCTGCAACCGCATTGGCCGCCGCCGCCTGGGATTGCTGCTTGCCCCGCAGCTGCTTGGGGAACGAGAACATGGCAATGGAGGCCATCAGCATCAGGCTGCCAATGGCCACTGGTCCCAGCCACCAGGCACCTATCCAGCGCGGATCGGTGGCATCGAAGCCGGGATTGGAGAAGTTCACATACCAGCGGGTGCAGAAGCTGCCGAAGATGAAGCCGGAGGCAGGACCCAGGATGCGCATGCCAATGGTGACGGCCATGTACATGGGCGACTGCTTGCTGCCCACATTGTCGTCGATGTAGGGAATGCCCAGGGTGGCCACCGCCGTCTGGCCAATGCCCGAGCTTAGGAGGCTGCCAAAGAAGATGCACAGCACGATGACGGTGATCTTGGAGTGGGAGGCCTGCTCCAGCTGCCGCTCCTCGTTGCACTCACTGCCCGACAAGCTGGCATTGCCGCCCAGGATGCACAGATTGGGGTTCAGGGTCATCACCTCCGACCCATGGCTGCTGCCATTGAGCCACATCGAGGAGGAGGACTCAACCGGCTGCGGCTGCTGCTGCAGGATTACGCTGGAGTGCATCAGCTGCTCCCCGAAGATGAAGTGGGGCAGGGCGCAGGCAAAGGCCGCTATGGAGAAGAGGACCATGCCGCAGGCTATCCACCGCGGGCGATGACCCCTTCCCGCGAAGTAGGTCAGCAGCATGGCCGTGCAGATCTGACCCATCTCGCTGGCGCTCAGCAGGAGACCCGTCGTCTTCGACTTGATTTGGAAGAGCTTCTCGATGGTGGTGATCACCGAGACGAAGTAGGTCATGTACATGCCCTGCAGGATGTAAGCCAGCAGGAAAACCACCATGAAGACGTGTGTGGAGGCGAATCTCCTGGCCCACCTGGGTCGGCAGCCAAACAAACCGCAGCTGGCAGCAGCATCCGCCGAGGAGGAGCCGCCATTAAGGTCCGAATCAAAGTCGGACTCCTCCGATTCACTGGAGCGTGGAGGCAGCTTGTAGCCGCCGGTTAGAGGCGCCTGTTCGTGGGCATACTTCTCGCTGAGACTGTGTCCATGCCCATGTCCATGCCCGTTGGAGGTGCCATTGTTGTTGGTGTGGTTGCCATTCTTGAGGTCCTCCACCGCCGGACCCTTCCACTCGTTGTTGTTGCTCGGCGTGCTCTCGTAGAGCACTGTGCTGGGCGGCGGCGTTGTGGCCACCTCGCCGCCCCCGTTCTGGGCCAGAAGCGGTGTGAAGGCCTGGCTGGAGTCACGCCTCCCGCCGCCGCCATTCTGATGGTAGCCATTCACCTGGCCATGTCCGTTGCTGGGCTTGCCGCCGCCCAAGGATGCGGCCTGAGTGGCGCCGGCCTCCACATCCCCGTTGCTCTTGGTCATTCTGTTGGTCACTGGAGTTCCTGGGAGTCCTGGGATTTTAGCGATTGGATATGCTCCTAGATCTCAACTGGGTTTCTGTAATCTCAAGGGTGTAATCTCAGCAGCAGTTCTAGGTGCTCTTGGTCACTGCCTGTTGTTCCATATTGTGGTTCCCATTACTTCGGACTTGGATTCGGTTTCTCGGAGCTGTACATTCGATTATGCCTGGTTGGTATATTGATATTGGCCCAAATACGAGGTAGATTGAGGTTGATCTGGTTTCTGATAACAGTTCTATATATTCTTTGTTGCAATATGGCAGTGTTGTGGATACTGAAAATAGGAGAGAGTGAAGAAAAGAGGATTAGCGATAGGAAGTGAGTAAAGTGAGGCAATCCCACCGGTATTACATATATTATTATTTTATTTTTATGTATTTAATTTATTTATTTGATACCAAATTAAATAAGACATTTAATTATTTATTTTCTTAAACTTGGATTGAATTATTTTGCCTTTTTTGTATCTCCTAAAACCTTTTTTTTTATTATATTTCTATTATCCGGCGCCTGGCAGTTATGCAATAAAATCTTTATTAGAAATTGTTACCCTTAACATAAGGCTTTAAAACTATTTTAAATATTATTTGGGTGTAGTTATCTAAGATTTTTATCATTTAATTACATTTGTAATTGATCCTTAATTTTATATATTAATAAATTGCATAGAAACTACAATTGTAAATAAATTATAAAAGACACATTTGAGATTCACAAATATTCATCTAAAACTTAAATAAAAACCTAACAAAATGTAAAAAATAATCATAATAATAACTAATAACTTCATTATTGTCATACAAGCTTATTTAATTTTACACCCTTTATTTTGATTTCCATTTTACTCACACAGATCGCTTTTACATTATAAATTTCAGACAATTACAAGGACAAACTGGGCTTAAGTTGAAATTAAGTCAACAAATCTTTATTTTTCTTAAAAACCGCATACATATATATGCAAAAATCTTGTATATTAATTTATCTAATCGTATTTCTATACTTTTGTCATAAAGTAACCCCGCACAATCCGTTTTATATGGAACTATAGCTTTGAAAACCCAACGCAGACTGCAGGAAAGAACGCAGAACCCACTGGAACCCATACACTCGCCAAAATGAAAGTGGGAAGCACAGAAAACCTTATCGGTTTTTGCAAAAATATATATGTTTATATATGCATCAAAAACGCAGTCGTGCGAACAGCATGCGACAAATTGTTAGCGAAAGCTCTTTATTTCGGATTTTTCTTCGTATTATTTTGGCAATTGATAAGCCAACACCTTGGAAATTCAAGGTTGTTGAGCTGATAACAACTTTCAGGCACATGTTGGATTTTTGATTAGCTAATTCTATTGCAGTTTTTAATGGAATTATGCAAAATATTAGTTTTAAAAATGTTTTTATTTATTAGCTGATTTTTAACAGTTTTTCTGGTAACTCAAATTATTCCCAATTGCCGATTTATTAGGTTTATCATGCGATATTTTAATAATGTTATAATTCTAACAATTCCATTAATTATTAAACCAAAAATCTTGCTTGTATTTATGAAACAAAATATTATTTTTGCTAAATGTGTATAAGACTGTATATAAATATGCAAAAACAAATATTAAAACAGTTTGTCCAAATTCCGCTCTACTCGTTATCTCACTTTTTCTTTCCCTAATTTTTTTTATTCGTTTTGCCAAAATTTCAATGTCAAATATTTTTTGCAAATTCGTTTCTAAACATTTGCTTATACATACACACATTTACGCTGGTGTGTGTTTGGGTTTATAAAAAAGCAATGACGGAATTTAATTTCACTTTCCGCCGGCACAGCCGCTCTTTTGCTTCCATTGCAATCGCAATAGCAACTCACAGGCTGCAGTCGCCAATCTTATCACAATGCTCGACCTCGATGATAAGGAAAGTGAAATTGTCACTAAATATACACACATATACACACTGCACATGGAACAATAAAAATCTGTTTCTCATAAGAATTTAAAGATTATTTAAATACAGGGAAACTCTCAAGACCTATGAAATCAAGACTTAACAATTTATTTGTATGAAGATTAGACAATTAAGATGTTAGAATTGTTCTTCACGGTGTAAGCTACTAATGGGAACAGGGGCCGCCTCCTGTGGGCCTTAAGTATTTATTTTCCTCTCTTTTATTTATTTATTTTTAATTTTTTTGCTTAGCCCCCCTAAACTTTGGCCTTGTATTCGTGTTGTTATTGCTGCCGATGATGGTTTCTTACTTTTTCCTCTGTTTTTCATTCGATTGTATTAATTGCGCATTTTGTGCTTTTGATTTCTGTTTGAAATGCTCGGTTTTCATTGTTGTTGTTTCAGTGGAATGCTTGTGAATTGAGCGAATATTTATTTATGCATAATTAGAGATGAATGGGAGTAGCACGTGCTTAATTTGCATTCCTGATTCGATTGGAGATCGAAATTCCACCAGCAGCTAGCAGAAAATGATTTGTAAGTGTAACCGAGGAATAAGAAATGTAATTAAAAATAAATAAAATATTTCAAATACAAAAGCGTACAGAAAAATATAGCTTTGTTAAGAGGCTTAAGTTTATTAATGAAATATGATTTATGACTTTAAATGCTTGGAGAAATATAGCTCAAAGTTGTATATACTTTTTCAGATTTTAGTTGAGGCATTAAGAGATGTTCCCTTCTATGTATTTATGTATAATAATAGCTTTCAGTTAATCATACATTGTAAAGGTCTTTACCTGTGACATCACACACAGCCCGTAATGTAAATTTCCAACTTAAACCCAAGATAAGGCCCTTGGCTTTATCTTTATTTTTCCTTCTTATCTGTTTTTCACACTTTCCCACAGTTTTTTTTTGCTGTTGTTGTTTTCTGTAGGTACTTCTAACTGATTCTAAACGGTGACGTACCTCTGGATGAGCCAACAAAGCCAGTAGTTTAGCACTCGCTGCTGGCCACTTATCGCCACCATCGCTGCATAATCGCCAATGCTCCTGGCTTCCTCATCCGAGAAACAATCTTGCACGGAGAAAAATGTAGGGAGTTCATGGAGAACACTATATTAGACAGATTCAACTGCTGGCTAAGAATGTATCTTTATCTAAAGATATTTCTTTAATTATTTGTATATTTTGTTTTCTGTATTATAAATTAACATTCAAGATGCATTTATTCACTAACTTTCCTCTGGGTTTTTGCTAATAATTCACTGTCTATTATATTTATTATTCCCTGTTAATATTTTCCATCAATCTTTCCCTATTTTCTCGCTGTCTAGTCCACAAAAAAAGAGTTTAAACTTTAAAGTTACTCCGGTGCACTTGCTGGCGGGACCTGGTCTGAACCTGAACTCCTGCAGTTACCAGTTTGAGGCTAAGTTCGAGTGGCAGCAGCAGTGGATGGCTGGGCTAGCTGGGACTCAAGGCTCATTGAACCCTGGCTCTGGAAGCGCTGGAACTGACCAGGTTGCGAACCTTCAGCCAGTCAGCCATCCAGTCATCCAGCCCGATGCTTATGCAAGATCTAACCATCTATCTAAACATATTGGCTTCAATTCGGCCTGATGGATGGTTAATTGTTCAATTTGCTGCAAGTGTTGCTGGCTGACAGCCAGATATTGCCGATTTATCAGTGTCAATCATAATAAATGCAATTAAACCGCCCCGTTTACGAAACTATCGAAATCGGAGGGAGGAGAAGGCGGAATGGGGAAAAACTATGCGAATACTGGTTAGGAGCGATCGATCGATGGTTAGATGGCGGCCGAGGTTTCCATTTCAATTGGACCCGCAGCACTATCATCATAACTACAATGTGAGAAAATCAACGAGGGATTCATTTTTACACTATAGCACAAATTTAAAATGAATGTTCTAGGGGAAAATATAGAACTATGATTTATTAAAAACTTTCTTGTTACTTTTTTACTGCTTGAATGGAAGTTTTAAGGGAAGTCGTTGAAAAAGCTTTTAAATATATAACTTTATACATACATTATTACAATGTCTTTAAAGAATTTATTAATTTGTTTCCCCACTATTAATCTATATGCTTCTTTTAAGTAATTTTCCCTGATCTTACCCCTTGTCGGCTAGTGTAACAAGAATGGTAATGCTTGGCTGGGGCGGGCGGTGGAAAAAAAAAAAAACAACAAACGGGGAGTTGCACTTTTTCTCCGCTCATAGCGTGTGGATTTTCCGGTTTTCCCGGCAACTTGCAACTTCGTCTTCCCCTTCCGCCTTCCGTCTTACATCGCCGCCGTTGCTGCCAACTACGTAACTGAGTTATGTACGTGTGTTTCGGCGAGTGTACGAGTATACGGGTATTTCCACGGGTGTGCATTTGAATTGCGCAAGCGCAACTATTGCAAATTGCATACCGCGTTGCTGCTGTTGTTGCTGCATGCCAACATGCAACAAAACCAGACACGCGGGCAACGTGCTGACTAGACGCTGACAGCAGCAATATCAAAACAGCCACATGGATATTAGGGATGAAAAAACCAGATAAAAGATATATCGTTAGGTATTTAAGATTTTAAAATATTTTAAAATATCATTGTCCACATACAAATATCGATAACAAGGAGAACAACCTTTCCATATTTAATAAACTATACTGAATAAGGATGTTTTCGATCACTAACTAGTCTTTGGGTTATAAACTCTATAATAAGTTATATATCGTTTCCAGTATGAACAAGATATCCTAAAATAATAGAAAATATTGAAAATATGGTTATCGAACACTGTGGTGTGGCTGTGAAAAGGTTTTCAATTCATATTTTAATTTAATTTGAGTCTAATTAAACTTAGTTAAATAAATTCTCAAGACTTGAACAAGTTCGCTATCACTATTAAGTTTCCAGACAAACATACCGATAACATACGTTTATATATATATCGAAAATATCATTAATGTATGCATAGTTTATCGATCATGACTCGATAACATATTAATACGATTTCTAATCTATATTTTAAATTGATTAATTAATTAAGTTGATTAAAATTATGAAAATAAAAACGTAATTTTGTTATAAATTTTAATACGCTACAAATATATCGACATATCTGCCACTTCTAGTCGCCACGAACAAGTGCCAAAGCCACAGAGGAGAAGAAGAAAGCCCCAACAATGGAATGGCTAGGAGCGGCATTGAAAGTAAATTGCACACTCGACCAGCAGAAAGCCAGCAGCAAGCAGCATTGGATGCCAGGTTGCCAGGTTGCCAGTTGCTAGTCCAAGTTGAAGCCGCAAATGCTGTTAAAGCCAGAATCTTGGAAAGAAGAGCTCGGAAAAGTGGTTTAACCACATTTCACTTTTAGCATAGAAACGATTTAGAACTTGAGAGTGTCTGCTGGAGATTTGCCATCAGGAAATCAACACAAAATCATACAGAAGTTGGGTTAAAAGATTGAACAGAAATTCAAATAAAGTATTGGAGAAATTATCAGGAATCTATGGGAATTTATTGGAGTTGCAACAATGATCCCCAAATTAATGTAGAAAAAATAAATCAAACTTAAACCAAATCGAAATATCTGTGACACTTTATACAATGAAATTAAAAAAAACCCATTTGTTTGTTTTAATTCCCCGACCTTCCTACTATATATATTCCCTCCAGACATTGAGTCACTTGCTTGGTTTATTTCCCTAGGGTTCTCCGTCTCCGACTCGGTCTCCGATTCGCTGACCAATCAGATATCCATAAGTTTATATAAAGCGAATTGTTTATGCTTGTATTTTGACTTTGACCTTCACATTGAGAACTGAACTGAAATTTGAACCAGAAGCTTGATTTGTGTAAACAAAAAAATGTTAGGTAGACAATAACAATAACAGAAACATTCACAGCTTGCCAGTGTGACAAACGATTATATTATTAATACATCAACACACTTCTATACTCCATATGGGAGCTCTTATACACATATTATAATTTTTCTGCTAAATTATACCTACTGTGTTTTATTTTATTTGCGTGCTTAAAGTGCCGAAATTATTTCAATTTCTGGGGCAGCAACAAAGCCGTATGATCCAACCCAGTTTTTTGTATTTTATTTTATTTGCAATTTGCTTAATCCTATTACGGAAAATTAATTTGCTTTTTACACGTGAAAAAAGGCACCATAAAACAACTCACCAAAGCGAGATCGGGGATTAAAAAAATTAAATTTCAAAGCAATCAAGATATCAAACAAATCCCAAATATATATACACGGATATTTAAGCTTGTACGGGCTTATGCTTTTGTTTTTCTTGTTGTTGGGTGTCTCAAAGTGGAACAACCATGTAATATATGTATATATAAATTCAATAAGAGGTACATGATTCATGACAGGACAGAAGGTGTGGCTCTCTTTCAAAATAAAAAACAAAAACAATCACAACAAAAATACTTAAAACATTTAAATAAAAGTGGAAAATTTAGAGTTGAGCGGGGAATACTCTTACTAGAATTTAATGCAAATAAAATTAAATAAAGTAACACTGGAATAAACTGTATTCGTTGTCCCTGTCAGTTTCTAAACAAAATAAAGGGTCTTTGTGCCTTTTAAACATTCTTTAAAATATATATTTCAAATAACTTAAACTATACATTACATATTTTTCAAATAAACCCAATTTTAATATATTTTTCTTTGCCTTTCCTTTATTCACGCATTAATTTGGCCTAAAACAAGACTTCCTTTTTGACGTCGGCGCTTGTTAAAAATCTGAGAAAGGTAAAAAACACCAAAAAGCCAACCACAAAGAAACGAAAAAAAAAATAAAGAAAAATTAACAAGCTCAAAATGGCAGCCAAGTGTGCATAAATTTTTGAAATGTCCGCAACAGCCTGTGCCAAAAAAACAAAAAAAAAAATAAATACAAAAAACTGACTTAATGAAATGCAATCAAAAAGGCATTCCAAGAGGACTGCATTAAGTCCGACCTGGACTTGGACTTGGACTTGGAATTGGAACTGGATGTCCAGTGCTACCTGGTAACCGCTCCTCTGATTCCGATTCCGATCCTCCGTTTCTGATTCTTATTCCAATTCCAATTCCCCCAAATATCTCGCCCAAAGATCAGTGTACATGGCGCTGACGTGACGTTCTGGAGTCAGTCCCGAAAAATAAAAGAAACAAAAACAGATATTCACATTTATTTCCCTCCTGGACATATACAACCTATATCGGTACGCATATACTGAATAAATGCGAACGAGAGAACAGCTTACATTTGTCATTTCGCACGGACTGTGGGGCAAGGTTTATGCTAAAAGGGGGTTACATTTTTAAAATAAAATATTGAGGGATAAAAAAGACTTTTAAAGAGAATTTAGGAAGTTTATTATGTAAACTTACAAAATCATTTACTTGGTAAATTTTGGAAATGAATTATAAAAGCAAAGGTTGTTGAAAGAATTGTGGTAATGAAATCAAATGAACTATAAAATAATAATTCTAAGTTCACGTGTTACTTTAGATATGTAAAAATGTATAAAAAACAAGAAGAATACTCTATACTGAGAGGATATAAAAACTACAAAATCAAAAAATATATATTAATATTCATTACATTTAATTATATTTTTCATAACCCTTTTTCATTGAACTTTCCACTGTAACTGGAAAGAAAAGAAAGCTTGTTTCAAAAGCGCCAAAAAAGAAGCTTCATTTAAAACAGAGAACCTTCTCTGTCTGATTGATTGAGCCGCTGATTTAAGCGGCTTTTCGTTGGGCACCAGGACAGCACCAATTTCTGGACCAATTCCGACAAGGATGAGGTGTTAACTTGCCTTAAATGTATTCTTTTCGACCCAAACGGGGTACCGTTATGGGGCTAATAAAAATTTTATAAATTATTCCCTGTCATTCGCCCAAAATTCAGCGTTTCCCAACTCCCTTCAGCTAATTTAGCATAATTTATTATAGTGGCAGCATTGATTTTTCCAATTAGCAACCAATTATACGCCAGAGCTTCGTCATGCGCAAAAGTTTAGCTCATTATTTGCATAATTTCAAGTAGACGAAAAGAATGCCCAACTCAAGTGTTTTGGTTCCCAAAGTTAGTTCACTCGAAGTGTCAAGTGGGTTCCCACAACAAAAAAGTAAAAAGGAAGGAAAATAAGTAGAAAAATAGATAAATAAATAGAGAAATAGAATAGAATAGTCTTGAGGAGAGCCATAGAAATTCGCATGGATACAAGACCATCATTACTCATGAGTATTTGTTTATGAAAGTACTTAGCAGGTTCTTTTTTTTTCGCCATCCGCTTCACCACCAAAAAAAAATTATTTCAATTGTTTAACGAACAAAAAAATCCCTGCATAATTTTTTCGGTGAGTTCGTGTTTGTAATTTTTTATTTATTCAATTTTTTTGTATTTGTAAATTTCCACTCTTGTTTTTGGGTTTCTTTCCTTAACTTCTTTGGGCGCCTGACTTTTTATGGCGTTCCATTTTAAATTAGTTGTTTACTTAACTCGAATTTTGAATGGTTTTCGTGTCACTTTGTTCTTTGTCAACTTACTTATTTTTTGTTGAGTTGCTGAGTGTTTTTAGTTGGCGGTAACTGAAAGTATAAAGAAGTTTTGGGGGAAATAAGTTAGATATATTGTTGAAAAGAATTGTAAATTGCTTAGAATTAAAATATAGGTACTATAATAGCTTAATATGTAGGGTATATTTTATGAGTTACAGAAATAATATCAGACTTATTTAACGTTCTTTACATTATTTATTATTTTTCTTAACTGAAGAAACTGTCAAAGTTCAGTTAAATTATTGATTTAAATCTATAAAGTTGTTTTTTTATTTATTTTATTTTAGAAATATTTAACAATAAGTTGGTCTGAGTTCCTCTAAAGCTTCAGACTTTCTTTCTCTACTCTAAAATGTAAAAATTAAGCATTTTGGCTTTACTGAACACGACTCTGAACTTGAATATGCTTAATTATATAAGGTTTTTTTTTTTAATCTCTTTTTAAACTAAATCTTCAGAGTGAAAAAAAGGAAAAGAATGTTGTAGATGTACATATATTTTCTGTATATTATTATAAACATTTTATTCATAAAAAATTAATAATTTAACTATAATTTAATATTGTAATTTAATCCTGCAAAATATATTTCTGTTCATTTACGAGTTTCCAAGATTTCCAGGTCATAAAACAATAGGTACTGGTTTCATGAAATACACACTCGGTCATAACTATAAATACGTCCGTTTAGTTGGGTCATAACAATTACGGCCAAAACGATTAATGCTTGTTAAAGTTTTTCCATTTTTTTTCTTGTTTAATTCGCTTGCAGTGCGGCGCGTGAATAAAAATGCAGCGAACATTATTCACAAGGAAAATACATGTAAACATTTACAAACTCACACACACTCAGAATATTAAAACAACAAGAAAACGTATTAAATGGGGGCAAAGTGTACAATTAATGTAAATGCAAATCTTGTGCAGCACTACAGCTGAGCAAAGGCAAAAAAAAAACAAAAATAGTTGCTGACGGCAGAGAAGAATGTTATAAAAATAAAAAGATAAATGAGCACAAAACAGTCTGCAAACTTCTGTGGGAGTGTGTGTGTGCGGGATAAGCAAAATTGCATTGAGATAGGTCAGTCACACACGCACACCCGTGCACACCGGCTAGTGCAGCCATCTCTGCGTCTCTCTCTCACTCACTGTCTGCAATTTATAGCTTTAATTTGAATATGCAATCAAAACTGCCCTATTTTTGGCATATAGGGGTGGTATTTTTTTTTGCCTTTAAATTTGAATATTAACCCTCGAGAGGGTAAAGAAATTACAGGGGAATATAATGAAAACGAGTTTCAGTTCTTTTTTTTGCATCCATGTAAAACTTACACAATCCCCTCTCTTGCTAGCTCTCTCTCAATTCACTTTTCTTTGTGCAATTCCAATAATTTAGCAAAGAGAGAGCCGGAGCCAAAGCTCTTTGACCATTGCTGCTGCACCACAGCGGAAGAGTTGTTGCATTTGCAGAGAGAGAGAGAGGAAGTGCAAAAAAGAAAGAGAGAGAGAGAGAGTGAGAGAAGTTTTCATCTCTTCGTTAACTTGCACTTTCTGCTGCACTTTTTTGTTGTTGGCGAAAATAGTAGTAGGTTTTTGGCTAATATAATAATAGTAATAATAAAAATAATAATAATAAATAATATAAAATGTAACAAATTTTTAAAATACAATTCTTCTAAAATGTTATTATTGTTAACAATTTGGTGTTCCTAAAATTTACTTTTTAGCATTTTCGCGCCAAGGATTAATTTTCTTTTACACATTTATACATTTTCCTATTTCCAATTTCTACCTTTTCATTTTCACAACATTTCTTTATTTAATATTATTTATCACTTGACTTTTCCTACAATAACAACCCTTATTTGCAGATTTATCCGAACCTAGGACAACAATTAAATAAGTGTCCGAGGCGGGGGAAAATCAAAACCAACAGAATAAATACAACCCCCAAAGAGCTTTCCATCTGTATTTTTGGCAAAAGCAAAAGTAAAAGCTTCCCTAAAAACAAAAGGGAAGGAAAGGAGCGGTTTATATTTACCAGCCAAGGAATACAGACAACTTAGAACTTATTGCGCAGTAGACGGAAAATGGTATTTTCCTTACGTCTAGACAGAGGAAAATTAATAGAAGGCCTTGAAAAGCCTGGGAAGAAAGCCTGTAACATGAAACCAAACTTTAAGATTTAAAACTGATCAAATAACAACAATAAATAACATAAAATCAACAAAAAATAGCATTTGCTAAGTTAAATAAGTGTATATAATTTAAATTATTTAAACTGTTCTTTAAATTTATTTTAGCAAGGTTCAAAAATGTATTATATAAATTTAAATATAAGCATAAATGGCAACCCTGTTCACCCAATTTCAAAAATACTTCCTTTTTTATATACATTTAATTTCAAACAAGAAAACCATTACCCTTTCTACTAATTACTTCTATAATTTCTGCTCCCTTTCGCTAACAAGCGCATCCCTTTGGTTTTTTATGGTGACATAAGTGAGTGAAAGTGAATTTGTAATGAAAACGAAATTCAAATTCGAAATGAAAACGAAATTATTGCAAAATCTAGACACGCACACAGGCAGCCGACTAACGGTTGCACTCTCTTTCCATCTCTCTCTCTCGCGCTCTGGCTCTCTTGCTCTCTTGAAAAGTGCATTGACTTGTCCGCCTGCTGTGTTATTCCATGCCCCTGTATGGGTGTTATTTGCTGAGCTGCCTGTCTCTGTGTGTGTGTGTACGTGTGGCCAAGATTGCATTTGCCAATTCCAATTTGGATTTTCGCATCTTGTCGGCGGCGACTTCTCGTGTTTATTGCAAAATAAATACATATGCAGATATCATAAAGTCAGCCCCCGCTGGGGTGTGTGCATTTCCTGAAGCTTTTCCAAAGGGGGGCGTCAATTTTTCCAGCTGGGCGTGTCTTTGCAGTGATTCATAGAAGAAGGATTCCTTAAATCAATATCTTAAGGGTGTGGATTTTGAAAAGATTCATAAATTTGATATATTTTCAGCACACATAAAGTAGTTAAATAATTTTATAAATTTGTGTGAAGAATTTTGGGCTCATATATTGTAAGAAAAATTTATTTTGAAGGTTGTTAAGTTGTAAATAAAATGTATACTAAGAAAACATAATTCATATGAAACCTAGCTATAATTTTATATTATATATATATATATTAATGCAATATTTACTTTTAAACCTTATCTAATATATTTAAACCAGTTCTGCTGGTTAATTGAGCCAAAAATCTATTTTTTTTACTATTTAAGCTATTTCATTATTTTAATTTTAAAGTTCTTGAAACCCCAAACAAGCTGCATTCTTATTTATTCCAAATAAAAACACGAAATTGGCAAAAACACTTAGCAATAACCTAACCCATAATCAGGCACCTCTCCTCTTACTTTGTAACACATGGCGTATTATTTATTTTTCGCTCGCATCGCGTATACGCCCCAGTGGCACCGAGTGTACAATAATAACGAAAAATATAATCAAATCCACTGCACTCTACTGATGCCCTTTCCAATGCAATAAAAATATAAAAAAATACAACCTTTGCCGGATTTGTAATCCGTTTTCATTGTAAAACCGAATAAAACCGAACAAAATCCGTTCCCAGGTCCCCATGTTTCCCAGCCAGAATAAGAAAGTGGATGTGGATGGGCGCGAAACTAGTTTAGTAGGAAGATCGCAGATCGTTACGTGGCGTTTAATTGAATAAGTGGCCCGGGATTGAGGCGATTCGAGTCAAGTAGCCAGTCGAGACGAGACGAATGTGTGCTAAATTGATTGAGTCGCATGGTGAGTGCCATAAATTAAGCGCACAAACATGGGACAAGTCTGCAGCGGCAGATTTGCAGATTTGCAGTTGCAAATCACAAATCGCGAATCGTATAATTTTCACAAAAAATGCACAAAAAGCGCAGCCAAAACGGAGACAGAAAGCGAAAACTGGGTCAACCTGATGCAGAGCAACCTACGCAGCATCAGCGGCAGCTCAGCTCCTCCACTCGCATTCGCAGCCACATTCGCAGCCATAGATGCAAGCCGAAAAAAATAACAAAAACCAACACAAAAAATAATATAAATGGTGAAAAAAAGAAGTGTAACCCACGACGACGACGACGTTTCGCTTCATTTGCTCACAACACTGGAAAAGTAAAAAGCGGCAGCTACACGACGACGCCAAATTTATGTCTGCTGGATTTCACCCACGCAGCAGCAACAGCAGTGTGGCAGTTGCAGTTGCAGCTCTGCCAATAAAAAAAAGCAGCAGCAGCAGTAGCAGCAGTTCGATGTATTCACGGAACTTTAATTACTTCCAGTACCTTATTTATTTACTTATTACCTGGTTAATCGCATTCTTATCAGCCACACGTGCTGCCACAAGTGCACGCCCGAAAACATTCCATAGTTTTTAGCGATAATGGAAAATCAAAACATTGTAACTGCATAGTGAAAACAATGTTGCTAATCAGCAGAGATAAGCCCAAGGTTTGTAAGTTACATATTGATGGGAAAAATAAGGGGAAACACTAAAAATAGGGCTCTATTATAGTAGTTAAACATTCTTCTCCAATCAAACCTTCTTCAGCCTATGATTCTTATCCCCTAAGTAAACTTCACTCAAAGTATCATAAGAGAAATATATTTAAAAAATAAATATATATTCTAAATTTTTCCTTATTTATTGCTTTATGCAAATAGTCCCTCAATAAACTTCATTATAATTAGTACCCACTGTACTAAGCTGAGGGAGATAGAGAGATTTTTTGCAGTTGCCCACAAAATCGTGATTCCGCCAGTTGCCGACGCCACCGCCGCCGCCTGCAACTACGTTCACTTTCAAAATCAGTGAAATGTGACCAAAAAAATACAAAAACAAAAACAAAAAAAAAACAACAACAACGAAAAAAAGTGAATTGATGTTGCATTGTGTTTGGCTGTCTGTTTGTAAGCTATTCGCATTATTCACTTGGCTTACAAATAGAGGTTAATTTATTGTGACTTGATTGAGTCGAGCATGCGCATAAAATATGCAAGAGAAACTGGCTTTTGGGGGAAAAGTTAAGTCAATAAATTAAGCAATTATTTGGGAGTAATGTAAATTACAATTTTGAAATAAAAGAAGCTCTTCTATAGAGGCCTGAAACAAAGAAAATTATCATAGAAAGTATCACCAGGTTCTTAAAACTCAACTGACTCTAGTAAGCTAATATTTTATCATATTTTACTGGTGGATATATATTACTTATTTATCAAGTTATGGCGGTCCTACCACAATGCAAAATGCCCGTCTCAATGTCAAGTTTTCCGAATGTGTGTGCTGCAGAAATCAATTACACTGATTCAGAACTCCACTCGCTTGCTGGCTACACTTGCAGATACACAGATACAGATACAGATACTGAGATGCTGTTGCCGTCCGTTGCTGTTGCAGTTGCAGATACACATATTCATGCTGTGACTGAGATAAACATCCGAGGCAAAGAAAACCAGATGAAAACCGCGCGATCGCATTCGCTGCATCCGACAACGACCTTCGGCGACGATCTGACATTGAACACTGGCTATAAATGGAGCCATCTACATGTGTATTGCACACTCCACACTCGCACTCGCTTACATTAAACATTAAACATTGAACGCATTGTTGCTGTACAAGCTGTTGACATAATTTATCCAGATCGTGCACTGTACAGAAATATATGTATATGTGTATGTATAAATATATACTGAATATATTTCGATATATCTATTTAATTGAAAAGAAAACTTAAATGTTATGTATAAAAATGTATAAAAATTAATGTAAGTACTGAATATAATTCGAACTTTTTTGAATTTTTTTGAAAGAAAGTACAAGAATTTTAAAGATTTTTATTTAATTGAAAAGATAACTTAAATGTCATGAATAGTTTTTAAAAATTAATGTAAGTCCCACTGGAAAGGAAGGTAGTTTAGGGAAAATAAAGGAATTGTCAGAAAGGAAAAGGTAAAGAAAACACAGAGACTAGATATTGATGATCTCGTATATATTTAGTAAGATTGCACTTTATAACTATAAAATATTCAAATTAATTGAGAGAATAACTGAATTACATGACTAATTGATAATAAAATCAAATTAAGGTCAATCTGTAATTTGAGGTATTTTACAGAAAATAAATTGCGGCTCTTTCGAATTCAACAAAAAAGAAAAACAATATTTATTATAGATCTAAGTGATACAATGACACAGAAACTAGATATTATATTACTGATCCCCATATCTATTGAATATCCCAAAACTATCGAGTTTTAAGGAAGTTATATTTTATAAAAAAAATATTGAAACTATAAATTTACTATAAACTTTTCTGAAGTTATCTCAACATTCTTATGCTCATGAAATTGGCAATGTTAATAAATGTACCTAATTACCCACAAAAATTACACCTTGACTCGCAGGTTTTTATAAATTTTGTATTGTTTCGGTTGCTGCATCAGTGCCTGCCCCCCATCAGTGACCTCTATCTAGCCGTGCAACTCACCGAATATATAATTAATGAAGCCCGCATTTCTTGCGGTGCATGCAAAGTGTGTGTACTTAGCTTGGGGCTTTTTTCGCATTTAGCCAATTAACCGAATGGTGCCGAATTCAGATGGTAAAGTTATAGTAACGGAGATGGAAATGTGGAAATGGAGATGTCGGTGACGCGCGCGCACATTCCATTCCAAGCCGAGGCGATGCGAGGCAATAGGATCCAATTGGAACCGAGTTTCAGACGGCAGTTAATGTTGCAACAACTGCTGTTGCGACTGCTGCTGCTGCTGCGACTGCTGCACTTGACTTACTTGAGTTGCGTCTGGTAACTGCCATCGCCATCGCCATCTGCGCAATGCATTTCACTTTCATTATGATGCAGTCAGTTTTTGCCACTAAAAATGGCAACGGGGCAATTCCGATGTGTGGTTTTTCCAAGCCAAAATGAAAACCAGTTAGTAGATGCTGCTGCTGCCTCTCTCTTCTCTTTGGCTCTGACTCGGAGGGGCTCTTTCGCTCAGCTGCAACAGCTGACAGCTGCACTCACCTGGCCTTTACCTGTGTGTAGGCGTCGTCGTCGTCGTCGTCTTTTGTTTCGTTTCGTTACTTGTTTTTACTTTCTTCTAATAGATCGTTAGCTGTGCCATGAACTTGCAATTGATTGCTTATTGTTAAATGAAAATGGAAAGTCATTTTTCATGCATTTTATTTTTATTTTTCCCCCTCCCAGTGTGAGTGTGTGAGTGTGCCTGTGCTTTTTTCGTGGCTTTTCCTTTTTCGTGGGTTTTCATTAACGACGACGCCTTTGCCTTGGCTTTCCCGAAAAAAAATATGTGCCAATGGGGGTCAAGTCAAGTAATTCTTGAGTTTTATATGTTATTTCTTATTGCTTGCTTTTAATGAAAGCGAAAGTAATTACAAATTAAACACAAACATTGAAATGTTAATGTACATGATAACACATATAGTTCATATAAGAATTCCCATCAGAATTCCCCCAAGAAGCCGACGCGATAAATGCAGTAGCAACCCCCAATTGCATTTAGTATCTCCTCTAAGTATGTGTGTGTGTGTGTATTTCCCCCTTGCCAGCCACTAACCAACCCCTTTCCCTTTCCCTTTCCCTTCTCGTTCAAGCAACAGAATCAATTTTTATTGGTTACACAACGACGACGCCAGCAGCAAAGGAAAAGAAAAGTGCATTGACCCCAAGGCGACCGACTCATGACTTTTAGTACTTCTTCCCCACAATACACTTACGAAAGAGCATACCGAATAAGGTCGTATTTCTGGCAAAGGTAGGGTATATGACAGGGAAATTGAATAGAAGAAAATATTACTTGGGTTCTATCAACACTAAATTTTGGAATTAATTTAAATCCACAACGAACCAAAATTTTTAAGATATATTTAGACATGTTAAAAATAAAACAATTAAACATAAATCAGAAGCTCCTAATATATATATTTCCGGAAATCCTTACGAAATATATAAAAGAGTACTTCAATATATACTTCAATATATAAATGTAACTCATAGGTATTTTGTATGATTTCTATCTTACTTTAACATTTTATTCTTTTACAAAAATGATTGTTTAACATAAGTTTACTTTTTAATTTCTAAGAAAGAGTATCTCCCACTTCGTTTCACTCGTTCCCTTAATATTCCCCTCATTTTCGCCCCCTCTTGTTGTCTTTTCAGTTGAGTTACTTTGAGTAAATAGTCAATGCATCGACTGCAGCTACTGTTTGTTTTAGTCAGGCGCCTAGATCTCTAAGAATTTCCCATCCTCAAGAACCACTATTCGGGTATAACGTTTTCTTTATTCACATGAATCATCGCTGTGTTGATTTAATAATAATAAAATCCTTAAAAGATATATTCCCTTATTAGAAGTTCCATCTGGCCTGAAGTCCACCGCCATAGTCGTTGCGATTGTAGTCGAAATTCCTACTGGCCTGGGCATAGGCATCAATGGTGCCACGGCCATCCCGGCTGGTGTAGAGATTGTGGTTATACTGGACGCTGGCCTCTCGTCCCGCTTGGGCGTCCTTGCTGGCGGTCAGCACCACGGAGCCACCTTCCGGGGAACGAGCACGGCGGACCAGGAACTCCTCGGGTTCGGCCATCAGGAGTTCCTCTGAGGGTTCGGCCTCCAGGAGTCCCAAGGGTTCAGCTACCACAAGCTGTGAGGAGGGTTCGGCCATGAGAAGCTCTGCAGGTTCCGCCATCAGATACTCCTCGGGATATGGCTGTGGATAGGCGGACACAAAGGCCACCAGGCAGCAGGCCACTAGAAGCAGGATACTGGACTTATTGGAAGACATCTTTGCTGGATTAATGGTAGAATCAAACTGATGCTCAACCAAGAAGTCCTGCCGCTTTATATAGGACCAAATGGGGATTCAATGGGATTCACCTAGGCGAGGGGACTTACACTCGTAAGAGGCCATTGTTTCTTATCTGTCAGGCAGGGTGATTTTTTCACGATGGTTCATCCCAGAATGTGGGATCTTTATCAGCAGAAGCCAGCCAACAAAACAAATAGCTCTCATATTTAATGCTGTGTCTTTTTTAATCAGGGGATTTTAATATTATATGCACTTAAAAAATACTTAACTAAGTCTTAAATTCAGAGACCTTTTGATATGACAGCCCAGATAACTGAGAAATATTTATTTAGCTTAATTTAGCCTAATCTGTTATTGTAGATCAAGAAGGAAATATATGTAAGCAACAAGGTTACTATATCTAAAACAGACAAAGAATTCGTAACCTTTACTTTAAATTTAATCATAAAACCATGTACAGAATCAATTACAGAATTTTGAATATAAATAATAATGATTTTCTTTCCAGAAAAAAGCTTTTATCTTCAAAATACAAATAAAGCACCTGAAAGATATTTTAAACTAAAAATTCCCCACCCCTTAATCCCCACCTTGTAAAGCTTTAATTAAACATTAGAAATGTATGTTAATTCCCTGCTGATTAGGCCAGATATCGACGGGTTTCTAATCACCTCGAAAAGAGGGGCGCGCTCCTGTCATAACTTTTCTTTTCTAAACGCATTCAGAATCGGCCTACGCAACGGCAGCGCAGACAATCTTGAGATAACGCCGCGTACGCACCTCGCGGACCCGAAAGTCCAATAAAAAAAATACAAAAAAATAGAAATACAACAAAAAATCGGAACAAAAAACAGAAATCATAAAAGAGAATTTAGTTCAAATGAGTTCGTTGACACAGAAAGGCAAGAAATCAAAATAAAATTCAGTTTTCCGGTGCGTGCGATCCCCGCTCTCTGTTGCCGACCCACACGCACGATTTTTAATAGAACTCACCTAGTGTTGGTTATAAGATAGCACAGACTTCGTCACTGATTAGTACTAGTACTCGAAATAAATAAATACCTAATCTGTATCGCCAAAGGAAACCCTTGCCAAATGGTAAGCAATCGCGCTTGCCATGAACTTGAATTTTTTTTGGGGAAACCAAAAACCAAATTCGATTGTGAAAGGGCGGAGGCCCTCTCTCTCTCTCTCTCTCACTGTCTCTAGATTCTCGACGAGAACTGATTTCTAATCGCATTTTTCGAGTGCTGTAATTAGATGTGCGTATCGCGAAAGTCTTTCTTTCCTTGCCTTTATTTCGGGTGAAAGTTTTCGCAGTTGCTCCGTGTTTCTTTCATTTAGATTTCATTTACCCAACCGGGCAGCGTTATCTATTGAATATCAAGTTGTGTGTGTGCATTTACATCTTTTGTCACCTGTGGCTATTTATCTCGAGGAAGAAGGAAAACAAAACTCAAGCGACCCCAGAGAAATAGATACAAAACTTCAGACACGTGTCGGTCGACGTCGAAGTTGCCGAGTCATAATTGTAAATTTTTATAGATCTCCCGGGGAATTCGAAGAGGCCCGAAAAAACAATTAAGCCGAAAAATATCAAAATTCATTGAATGAAAGTCTATACAAGTGGTGTATATATATGTGTATATGGTCTTGCCTTTCGGACAGCCATTTGTCTAGGCGAAAAAAAAAATGCGTGGCGTACGCACGCTTTCAAAATAAATTATATATGCGGCGATGATACGATTTTATATAGACAAATGCGTTTGCCTACGTATATATGGTACATATATATATTATATCTGGATATCCGCTTATGTGTCGGTGCTTCTCTGGTTGTTTTAAAAAGATTTATTTGCCAAAAAATATGACGACGAAAGAGCAGTAAAAATACTGAAATCGCAAATGGGCAACTTTTGCGGCCTGCCCCTTCTTCATTTTCATTTCTTTTTGTATTTTTTTATTTAGTGTGCGGCTTTGCTCTTCAACTTTGTCAACAAAAAAAAGGAAGAAGGAGGAGGAAAATGCAGATTAAGATGAATAAGAGAAATGATAATGGGGAAGTAAAGGAAATGAAAAGTACAGCGAAGATTTAAGTCTCTTTTTAATGATCCACAAATAATTAATATTCATTTAATTTAAATATTTAAAAAACTCATATTATTATAAGAAGTTTACCTGACTTTTCCTCGAAATATAATATATTTTTCGAGACTCTAAAAATAAATTTCAACCCCAAAACAATAGCTAATAATACCTGATTTATTAATAGATACATTTGAAGGTCTGATTTTTTGCAAACATTTTTATAAATAGTTTGTGTGTCTGAAAAATGTTGATAACAGAGAAGCAAACTATAAAACTAAAGCTTGTTATTTACAGAAATATAAACCAGTTTTATTATTTTAGCATATATCAACCATGTTCTTTTTCTCCTTTTATTCCCACATCTAATATGGTTCCATTTTATGGCTTAAACATACTTAAATGTTTATAAGCATTTAAGAGAATTAATTTTACTCTGCTTAAGCATTTAAAACCTATAAAAATATAGCAAATAAAAATATTAAATTTCCATAAAAATTAAATCTATAAACGAGAGATGCAGACTCTTCCAGCGGAAAGACTCTCTGACCACAGAAGACACCGAAGAAGACTTGTACTTTATTTTTTTTTCGAGAGGGAAGAGATGTCGTGGTTGTTGCTGTTATTGTTGTGTTGTTTGTGGTGTTTTTATTGCTATTGTTGTTTGTGTTATGCGTTGCGTTTAAGTCAAGTTCAAGGACTGTCAATTAAATTGAAATCACTTGCTAAAGACGAGTCGGCAAAACAAGCTTCCAGATGAGTGGAGAGCCGGGATTCCGGGGGGTTCGCGCTTGCCATACGGAGACCCGCTTCTTGTGGCTTCTCTACTCGAATATATATATGTATATAGTGTGTGTCTGTGTGTGAGGTTTTGTATCTATGTGCCGCTTGTTTTTCTGTTCGATTTTGCACGCAGCCTGCTTACATTACACTGGACTTTAAGGTTAAGACTTGAGGTAAGTCTTGGTAGAAAGGTGTTTAAATTAGGAGAATTATTGTAGATACCTTTAACAGCTTTAGAAAATATTTCATTTGTTTTTAGATTATATTTATTAGTCCTTTATCAGATATTTCAAATGGAATCTTTTATTTAGCAAAACTTACTTGCTAAGCTTGTATCTTTTTAGTGTTTCTTTTTCCCCTTAAAAACTCTGAAGTATTTTGTGCAGTTCAGTGTTATTATTATTGCGAATGCTGCGTAGTTATAGTGCCGTAATTGTTGATGATCATGATTCGTCTTCCTCTGGGTTTACTCATCTCTCATCTTCTGCCATCTTCTAGGTCTTGAATATATATTTCTTGAATGATTCTTTTGTATGTCAGCCTCGCTCGGCTTTAAGCAAGTCAAGTGCTGCTTCTGGTTCGTTACTAACCGAAATAAAAAATATATATATACATACAAGAATATATCTCAAGTGGGGCTTTTGTCGTTGCCAAAAGAGAGGGCGTGTCCCCCAGAGAATATATTTCAAGATTGACATGGAAAACTGGGTCTTTTTAAGAGGTCTGCTGAGAAGTAGCAGACTTTGATTGGAATTTATAGAAGGAAGCCTTAAACTTAAGGAAATGTATCTAGAAACTTGAATTAAAGTTATAATAAATGTAAATTTTTGTATATAAGAATTTCTTAATAGAAATACATCTGCTTGTGTCTAAAAAGAATATGTTTTGACACCTAAAATTCGTTCAAAATTTTATTATATTATTTTCTTATATTCCTCGCCTTTCTGGAGTGGAAAAATTTCATCAGGAAGATATCTCCAGTTGGCATAACCCAACGACTAAACCGGCAAGCACGACCCAACCCAATCCAAGTCCAATTTCAAATCCAAATCCGAATCTAACGACAATGCATATGGCCCAGGGGCGATTCCTAACTGTGTTTTTAGGCCAACTTTCAGTTTCTCAAAATGTGAATCGAGGTTTTCATATCAAATGTGCTCACAGCCAGCGGCGAGCTTAAAATAAATGCATAATTAATGACGATATTGGTGGTACGTATTCGTATATGTTTTTTCAGTTGATTAACATAATGCCGCCGCTGCTGCCATATAAAATTATCAACTTGGACTTGTGAATAAGACCTAGACTCTGTGTACAACGCTTACACGTGCTTCCTGGACGAACGAATAAAGAAATATCGATCCATCCGACCATCGAACCATGACTAAACTTCGTGGAAATTGTCTTTGTGTCCGGCGATGATGATGAGTAAATGCTTCTTAGCACTTTGTTTCCCGAAATGTGTACTTTTAACGGATAAAACGAATGTCAATCCATCAGATAAAAATATATAGAAGTGAAAAGGAAACGGAAATGCTGGGTAGCGAAGGAAGGAGATGGTCTTTGGTTCTATGTGTAACTCTGTCTTTCAATATTTGGCCAATGAAAGGCATTTTCGCTTCGTTTCGTTAATCAATACACAAAATGTTTTCTTGACGTGGTTTTGTTATTGTTTTTTTTTCTGGCTTTTTCTTCACTTTTGTTGATTTTTTTGGGGGTATTTTTTGTTGTTTTGTAGAATATTTTGTATGCCAAGAATTTAAATTAGTAGTAAATCTGGTTTTGTGATTTCGGGTTCGTTCTCTCTCTCCGTTGATTCCCTCTACTTTTTCTTCTGCCTCTCTCTCTGTCTCTGTGTTCTGTTCTGGACGATTCTTGTTTTTTGTCTTCGTTTTTTCTTCACTTTTTTTTTTCTGCGACGTTATTACAGGTGAATTTTTGTATAGTTTTTTCCCTTTTGTCTCAGTTTTGGGCTTTGCTTTATTTTGTTATTGCCTTCTTGCTGGACTGGGACTGGGACTGGGACTTGGCGGAATCAGAAAACAAATTAAATGAGTTTGGCTGAAATCGAAATGCTTTGGGCCATTGATCATTTATTGATCGCCGCCGAAGTTGAAAGCAAACTCCGAAAAAAGATGGGAATTGGCGGAGTCCGAAAAGGGAAAAAAGAGCATGGAAACTTTCGGGTTATAAAAGAAACACCTTATTTATCATTTAATTGCAAAGTTCTGTATTTGGTTATTAGGAATTTCTTCGGTTTCTTTAAGCTGTGAATTGAATTTACGTGTTTACCTAAGGTTAAAGTAGTTTTGACTTTATTTATATTTAAAGAATAATCACTGGTTTACTTCTTAAGCTTTTTTATTTAAAACTCTTTGAAATGATATTTCTAGGTAATAAATTAATAATATATATTTAATTATTAAACATTTGTATTATTATGTTTAATATACCGTTGAATTTCTGTATTTTAATTCCTTAACTTGTAGTCTTATTATAATAAATTAAATTATTATTATTCAAAGCTTAAAATTGATTTTAGAAACTTGTTTTCTAATAATAATAATTTGGAGTCTCATAAAGCTAATAAATAATTTATAAATGTACTTGCTTGACTTTCTCTAGGAACCTGAACAAAATAAGTAATGGCCTCATTAAATATTTAAACCAGTTTTTAAACAAAAATGTAACTTTAATAAATAAACCCTAAAAATATATTCAATAAACAAATTTCTAGGACAATGATATATACTCAATATTAAAATACTTTCGGCAATTTCTCCGTCACTTTCCGATTTGTTTCCTGCTGTTTTTAACATCGTTTCCACTGTTTCTCTTTTGCAATTCCAATTTTTAAATACTTGTGTAAATATTTACGATCAGTCAAATATAATATATATATAAATGGACAACGATAACGAACCCCATGTGGGTCAGCTGGAAAATATTACTTTTTTCTTCTGTTCTGTTTCTGGGCAGAACAAACACTCTTGTAATTCAGGTACAAAAGTGAAACTCAGGGCATAAACATTTACATTTGATTAAACAACGTTTATTGGCTTTTGTTCGATTTTTTTTAAGGCTTTAGCTGATTTTGGGGCTTTCGTTTTGCGAGGACAAAAAAATACAGACGTGGAGGAGCCCCACCCTCCTTGGTATCTGTATCTTCGCTGCATCTCTGTGCATCTTTATCTGTGCGTATTTATTTTGGTTTTACGGCATGTAATTACCCGGGCAAAGAGAGAGGCGAGAGAGAGAGGAAGAGATTGAGTGCGTATATATATTTATCAGGGGTGTAAGCAGCAGAAATTTTTAAAGGGTTTTGATTTTTTTTTAAGAATATATTTTGACATGTATCTTTATTAATTTTATACCAATTTTTATATGGTAGCTACCTACATTTTATGATATCCTTAAACTATTAGGCTTTCTGCATTTTTAATCAAATTTCTGGGGTTCCATAAGCCCCAAGAACCCCTCTCGAACCACACCCTTGTATTCTTCGGCTGCCTTTTGCCTTGCGTCTTATCATTATCTCCCCAGTGCGTATTGTGTGTTGTGCGCTTTCTGATTGCTCTGCCCCCTTTTAACCTTTTAAGAAAGATTTCTTAACCCATTACGATTTCACTCAATGCAGCGTATCATTTTTGTAGGCCGTCCCAAAAAAAAACGAAACAGAAACAACAAAAAATTACATGTTTCACTTTCTCTGGCGCCTCCGAAAAAAAAAAATAACAAGAACGGAAAGGAAAGATAAATGCTTAGACATCGTCTGCTTCTTCTTGGCATTTCTATGGCATTTCGAAATACTTTTTCGGGTTTTTCGGGGTCTCTGCTTTTGTTTTTTGTCCATCAATCAGAGAACATTTCTTTTTCTTCATTTCTTTTGTGGCCTCGCATTGAAAAGGGAAATTTCTTTAGCCCAATTAAATTAAAACAAACAGAATCAGGTTATTCCATGGTTTCCAGTATTTTCATTTTTTTCATTTGCGCCGAGTGCAATCCGCTTGCAGAATTTATTTAAGCAAATTTTCTGGGTTTCTTTGAAGCTGAAATATTTCATGGATTTGTTTTTTATAAAGCGGATTTCATACAAAAATTTAACAAGCTGATGAAACTTTAAGGTATTTCTTAAATAAATTCCTAGAATAAATTTTGTTCCCACTCGGTTTGTATCTTTTCTTGAAATGAATAATTAACCTTTTAGCATTTGAGTATAATTTCCCTGCTAAAAGTTTCCACTTGAAGAACCTGCCCGCAAGTTCTGAGTTCTCACAGCAAAGTTTAGGTTTTTTTTTTTTGTGGATAATTTGTACAATTAATTTATTTATTAAAGCTGTACTTACGCTTATCGCTCCTGTTTCGCTTTCTGCTCTGGCTGTGCGGCTCGCGGCTTTTCTGTATTTATTCATTCAGCATTCGCTACGCAGTTTACGCGTCTAATTTCGTTCAATTTGCTTTTGCTTTTTCACACACCGAATTTTGGTTGTTGTTATATTTTTATTTTCATTTAATTGCACACATAATGGACACAGAAATTAAATGCTATATTTGTATGTGTTTTGTGCGTTGGAAAAACACGCACACAGCCAATTGAGAATTGTATTTATTGTGGCTGCGTTTTTATTATTTATGAACATGAAATTATTCGAGCACTCACTGAAAATGGATTGGCACTTTGTAAGATCAAGGGATTTTGTATATAAACGCGTTTTCGGTTTTCTTTTATAACATTTATACGATTTAGGCACATTTATTTGATTATTTTAATAGAATTAAGGCTCAAATATTTATTATTTATTTAATTTCGAGCTTTAAATTGTTATTATGATAATATTTTGAAAGTTTTTCTGTTTTTTCTTGGTAATTTAATGGAATTTTAAAGAGTTTGTATTTTTACAAAGAGGTTTTAGGTTTGTTTTTATAAAATTTAAATTAATATTCTTTATAAGCACAAAAACTCTATAAATTTAATTTTAGTTCTGAAATTTTGTTTAAGGGATTTTTATATTTTTAAAAATATTTTTACACGTTTTTTTTGGGTAATTATTTGAATTTTCAAACGTTTTTTTCTCCTTTTCAATTTAAAAACATTTATTTTTTTTAGTTTTCTGTGTTTCTGTCACTTGTATCCCTTAGATACGGCTGTGTGTGGGAGCTGGAGGTTTCTTTTGGGAATCGGAAAACGCAATCGAATCGATACGGAACCGAAAAACCCGAAAAACACGGCTTTTCGTGCGACGCGTGCACTGACAACGAGGTGCGAGCGGCAAAAACTCGAGAATAAGCAAAGTGCGGCTCAATTTATACGGCGAGAGACGCAGACGACCAGAAGATACAGACTGGCGCACAGACAGAGGCCGAGGCAGCAGCAGATGCAGATACAGATACGAATACAGGCGGGCACTGTATCTCGAAGATACACACGATCGCCCCGGACAGATAACAGCGCGCTGCCGGCTCTCTTTCGCTGCTCTCTTCTGCGGGGGTGGTCGCTCTTTGGCTCTGTTATCTAAAATTCGAGCTCTCCAGCTGCGCTCTCGCTCTTTCTGGCGCTCTTTATCTCCCTCTAAGGCGCTCTCTGTGTGTTTTGGTTATAACATTTTTGTTGGTAGTAGCAGCAAAAGTGTAGTAGATTTTTGGCATTTATTTTTTTGGTATTTGCATACACTCAATATGCACGACCCACATTATACACACGCGTTGCGGCCATATGTACTACACATATATTTGCTACTCGCACTCGCTGTTCGTCCCCATATAAATAAAAACACAGAAAGTACGTGCCCATATCGCTCTCTCCCTCGCTCTCGCCCCCCCAGACACACACTGGCACACACTCACGCACCGCACACATAGAGTTTCAGACGCCAAAGCTCCGCTCCCATCGGCACAGTTCGAAAAACGGACTGAAAGCAGCCAAAACTTTTTCATCGCCCCAACGCTCTCTGCCGCTGCCGCAGTCGCCACCGGCTGCGCAGCTGGCTGTTCAGCTGTTGGGGCTCTGCTACATGGCTGTAGATACTTTTGGTTCTGTAAGTTCGCTGTAAAGAGAGGTACGGGATTTCATTATGGGACTACATTTTATGGCAAAAGGGAAAATTCTTATTTTTTAATACTAGTTAAAAAATTATATATTTTTTTAAATAAATAAATAACAAATAAATTAAGGTCTTTTCAAATTTAATATTTTAAATATCTTTCAATAAATAAATATCTTCAATCAATGAGAATTTTCTCATTTAAATCATTTAATTTGTTGTATCTTCTTCCTAATATTTGTTGAATTATTTAACAGATTATTTTTTAAGTATTTTTTTTTATTATTTTCTTGTTAAATCCATTTAACATAATCCTCTGTAAGTGTTGCGATTTCATTGATTGATTTTCCTTGTCATTCGACAGATGTTGCTTCTCGGAAAGGATACTTTCAGGATTAAAAAAAGCTTAGAACTTAAAGAACTTACATATATATAAACAAATAAAATAATAATAATAATTTTATATTTATATAAATAATAAATAAATATAGGTACTAAAATAGATTCTTTATATAAAATAAATCAAACATTTATTTACCAATAGTAATAATTTATTTCCAATAATCTATAATTTATTTTTAAAAATTGCTTTTATTAACATATCTTATTCTCTTGTTGCTAAATTATCTAAATTAAGATTTAATTATTTCAAGCAACTTCAACAAGCTATGGGCGTCGCCTTGCAGTTTAAAGAATTTTGGAATTATATTTTGCAATTTTCCTTGGCTAACTTTCTGGTCATCTACATATATGTAAGCATATATCTTTATTCATATGAGCAAAGTACATATCAATTACATATTGGGCGCAAGGTCGTCCGGCAGTCTAACTGTCAGATACTTGGATACATTCACGCATATATAGTATGGAAGTGCTTGTAATAACACTGGGTAGCAAGGAACATAAATTGCAATATGAGTTATTAATTGGTTGGGTAATTTTAATAACAAAATCTAGCTATGAATTCATTTCCAATTCTTATTAAAATGTAATATAATTTGTTTGAGAATAAGTTATTGTGTTAGCTTAGGAAGGATAGCTTTTAAGGGTTTATTTTAACAGGTAAGTATATATCTAAATTACTGAAATATAATATAAATATACATACAATTTGTTTATACATTTTTTAAAATAATTTATCAAAGGACAAGTGATCATTAGTAACCTTAAATTCCTTTTTCAAAGCCTTAGATATTTGATTAATATATGCCTAAGCTGAGACGACCCTTTTAACAATTTTACAAGTTGATAATATATTCTTAATTATATTTTATACACAATTAATTAATAATCTTAATCACCAATGTGAGATTTAATTTAAAATTTTTTGCAACTAGTGTAATGAAGCAAATTGGAGCACTCAAACTTGTATCTATTGGATATTCTTTTGGCAAGCTCAAATCGTCTGAGTCGTCGTTGCTATTCGCTATATATCGCTATATCGATTCGCAATTGCGATTCGCGGTGACTAGAGAGACGGCTAATTACGTGACATGTTAGACGCGAAAACGAGTTAAACACGCTCCTTCGATTTGTGTAATTAATTGCAGACATCGGTGCAAATGGAGAGCTCAAAATCGAATTCACCTCGAAATGTGCATTGAACTTTTGTGTTGCTGTTGTTGTTGTTGCTATTGTTGTTGTTGTTGTTTTGACGCCGCCGTTGATGAATGTTGTTTTCCCTTTTTCGCAGTCTTTTCGCTTTTTTGTAACCAATTCTAGTTGCACTCGGATGCTGATAACCCAAAGATGAACCCGAACCCGCTGCACCCGCAAAGGAGGAGGGCGGCGGCTTTTCGGTCTCGGGCGAGGAAGTGCTGTGGAAGTGGAAAGGAAAAAAAAAAACCAGCTGATGTAAACAAATGGGGAGTAAATAATGACAAAGTCGAAGAAATTCCTAAAAAAAAAACAAGTATATTCGTTATTGTTTGTTGTATTGACAACATCGCTGGGCTTATCGCTTAGCCGTTGTCTGATCAAATAAACATATGTACATATTAATATGTGGTGCATGCAATGTTTGTACGTTATATACAGTGGGACTTCTCTATAAGAAACTTGGTTTTAGATAAATATAGAAAAGATTCATTCAAGAAACTAGTAAGTTTATATATTTCTGCATACTTTAAGACAATAAATCTGTAATTCTAAGCAACAAAATTACTTTAAAAACTCCTTTAAGTATTTCTCAAATTTTCAGACAAATTTTCGAATACTAAAATCTTAGATTTCAGTCAAGTTTTAGCTTAATTCATCTGAATAATACCCATAAATATTCCCCTATATTGTTCTTAATTTACCATCATTCATTAATTGTTGAAAATTAAAAAGAAAACTAAGTTTTCTGGGTCTTGTAATCATTTGCCAAGGCAGGAAGCTTGAACCATTCAGAGCTTGCCTCTAATGTGTGTCAAGTGTGATAAGAAATGCCATTGCAAGTGAGTATTTTATGGGTTCTGAATGGACTCCCGCTTGAATACGGTTGGCATTTCTCATATGAGACATTAAATGCAGCCTCCCCACACTCCATCAAGACACTGTGTGTGGAGAGTGTGGAGTGCCTGCCATGACTAATTAAGTAACCAAAAAATAAGAAAAGAAGGCGAAAAATAAAGCTGCTCAAATTCTCAGCATTAAAACGTGCCGACAACTTTGTAAAGGCAGCCAAAAATGCACATTATATATTTATATTCTCATATATATACGATACGACTTCCACATGGAGGAATTTAACAGGGTAGCTTTACTTTCAAGAGGAGTTTGTGCCACTTTAGGACTTAATAAAGGCTATAAATAGAGAAAGATTTTATTAAAAAATCAATAAACATTAAGAAAAAGCATTAGGAATTATAAAATAATTTCAAATAAACTTAATTACATTTTAATTAAATTTTATTTAACTTTAAGAAAAGTCTTGTGGTGTAATAAATAATAGGACAGGTATTTTAGGGTCTACATTTCAGTAAAAAGTTGAATACTTTCAAATTAACAACATAAAGTATGCAAAAAAAAATATACAAAATTGGTTTCGAAAAATAAGTATTTTTTAAGTAAAATACCATACATTTATTTAAAGAACAAAATATAATAAACCTTTAAACCTAACCCAGACCTTTCAAATAAATTTCTTAAAAGAGAGTATCTCTCCTTTGACTTACTTTAAACCCCAAAGAAACCCCCAGATATCCTTTCCAAGTAATGCCATATGCATTTTCAATTCTTGGGCCTCTTCTGCCCCGTGTGAATCATGAGCATTAAGCATAAAACCGACATTTAGCTGATTGATCTTAATAAGAATTTCTGCGGCAGGGCGGAGCACTCGGGCGGAGGACGACTGGCTGCTAACGGATCGCTGGAACGACGACGGGTCAATAACATTTTTCGGAGGCTTCCTCCGGGATTCCATACCATATCCATGTCCACGTCCATGTCCGAATCCGAGTCGCGATTTGAGGGCGTTGCTGGGCTGCGCCTGCGCAACATAACAAACTTTGTGTTTGTTTCCCCTGCAAAAGTTTTCTTCGGTTTCTTTTTAATAACTCAGAGTCTCTCAGTCAAAATCGGAGTTGGGGGAAATAATATTTCTTTTAAGGAGCGAAAGAGCTGGAGTCGGGGTTCCCTTGTCGGAAATTAAATTTTGAATTTCGCTGAGTTATGGTTCTGAGGTCTCTCTTTTCCCAACCGATTACCCGATTATTCTGCACCCAAAAGATATCTTACGATATCTCTTTGAGATTTGCACTTAGTCTCGGGGCAGAACGGATGTCTGTGCTCGATTGTTAAATGAAATTTGTCGCCAAAAACCACACAGAATTTGCAAAACAAATTTTTTGACCGCAGTTCTGTCTGTATCTGTCTGTCTGCTGCTGGCCTGTTGCATATTTCATATGTTTTGATTCTTGGTGCTATGGCTTTATGTTGATTGTGCCTGCAGATTTATGCGCAAGTGCTTAATCGAGGGCGGGGAGAGTGGAAAAATGTGCCAAAAATAAAATAACTAAAATCAGCAAAGCTTTTTTGCATTTTAAATAAAATTTAAAAAAGAATTCAACAGTTTTAGCTGTAAATTAAAAGGAAAATAAAAGGAAAGTTTATAAAATCCCCTTAAACTTTATTAAGAACTTTGCAATATTCTGTTTCCAAGAAATAATATAAATTCACTTGAGTGCATTTAATTTTGTGCTCTCAGGGTGACAATTTTTCTGTTGCGCAATTTCTGGTGCTTCTGCTTGCCTCCGTCTAGCAAATAAATTAAATCAAACTGCAAAACAAAATAAAGGAAACCTGATTTTGATGTCTGCAATTCAAATTAAATGCAATTAAACTGAAATTGATAGAACACTTCAGACAGACCCAAATTTGGAGGTCTGTTCTTCTGTTTTTTCTCTCTTTTTTTTAGCACTTGACAGCATCTCTTTTCTGTGTTCTCGCCACATCCTTGGAAGGTCTCAGGTTTCGCCTATTTAAATTCTAACCATTTAAGGACCTTTTTTGAATTTCGTCGGGCTGCTCGCCTGTCTGCTCGTCTGCTCCCTGTCTGCCTTTTATTTGTGGTCCCTTTGTGGATTCCTTTTTTTTCTTTGTTATTTGCTTTTTGGGTTAGACGTTAGTCAAGTTTTGCCCTTTTTTTTGTTGTTTGGGTTAGTCTGCCGAACTTTGGCCTTTGTTTTGATTTTGCATTTTGATATCATTTTTCGCATGTGGCGAGACGGGGCTGAGACCTATTTGTGTTTATGAGGAGTCATAGGAGGTGCTTAGAAAATTATATAATAATAACAAAAATTATACAGTTATTTAAAAGAAATTATTCTAATTTGAACAACAAAAATATATTATAAAGTATTATAAGATTGATTTAATCAAGACTGTACTTCGAATTGTATAATATTTTCAATGTAGATGATAATTGTTGTATTTAAATTAATTTTGGAGTAAATTTTATATAAATATAATATTAAAGTATGGATTTTATGCTGGATAATTTTAAAATAAATTTTAAAAAAGCATTTCAAAATATTTTATGGATTATTTAGCTTTTCTTATTGAATATTTGTGTTTGTACTTTTTTAATTACTTCATATTTCAGTATTTCTACAGTAATAATAATATTTTAATACTATACTGTAATATTTTAATATATTCTTATAAAAAAAAAACAAAGTAAAACTTTATGCACACAACTTTTTGCTCATCTCTGACCAAAATATGCTTGGTTTATTTTTTGCACCATTCATCTCTTTCTCGCCGTATATCTTTTTCGCTCTAGCTTTCAATCTCAATCTTTTGGCTGCCGAAAAAAAGTAGCCAGACATTTGCTTCTGTGTGTGTGAGTATCTGAATCTGCCGTCTGGACTTTTATTGTACGGCCGACCTTGAATTTATGGAAATTGCATAAGTGAGAACAACTTTGTCATATTAAGAGAAGCATATACACTCGCCCGAATAATAACCAGGGACAAACAATAACGCAGAGACCTTGACATTGTGCTGAAGGACTCAAAATAGCTGCCCAGTTATGGCATGTGTTAATTTATTATTACTCAGGATATAATAACACAATTAATCTACTGCACCCCAAAAACCGTTCAGAATTCTCTTCCTGAACCTTATATTTATGGGGTTCCTTGAGCAAGAGGCATAAGCCAAGGCTCGCGTATCTCAAATCACCGCCAAATGAATTACAAACTTGGGAAGAGGGGCAAGAAAACAAATAATGATCAGCCTGCTCCTCCTTGCATAATATCCATGGGCATATCGATAACCCTTATCAAGTGTGTGGCATCGCCAAGCCGAAAATACAAATTATGGTTCACCCAAAAAGAAATGCATACGAAAATGTGTTAAATGAAATCGATTCGGAAATACCCTCCATGGAAGTCGATTGCACTGGTTTTAAAATAAACATTAACATATGATATAAAATAATAGTATGTTGTCTATTTTTTAGGAAACTTAGCGATTTCCAAGGCACCCCTGCATATTTGAGGGCATAAACAATAGAATACCCTAATTTTATAGTAAATATGTAAATCAAGAATATCTTCAAATCTTACAAATGTTTTTTAAGAACTCAAATTGTAACTTATTGTTACTTCTTTAATTCCAGGGTACAAATGTATTCCTAATAATGCTACCAATGTGTGCTTAAGTATTATTCACCTCCGGTGATGTGGGCGTGGCACTTTTAAGTCCACCAAAGACAACCAAGATGAGAACGCACACACAATTAAAGTTGAGCTTCAGAATTTATGCTCCATCAAATTGCAGTAATTTTAGTTTTTGGGATAAACTTGGCCGCTTTTATTAGTTTCCAAAATTACTGAAATTAGTAGAAGGGCATCCGTTTTCAAAAAAAGGTAAAAGTGGTTTCTTTTTTCACTTTCAACATGATTCAACACTTGAAATAAAATTTAAAGGCTTTACATAAAAAGATATAAGAAAAAGGTCCTTAAACAAAATTTTTAAAGAACCTTGATTAGTTTATTTTGTCATTAAAAAATATTGAAAGAAGTTATATAGTTTCAAGACTTTACGATTGATAAAACAAAACCTTCTAAAACTCCTTTTCCTGGTACTTTACATCATCTAAAAGCTAAAATTAATGTAATTCGATTCTACATTAAAGTTATTCTGCAAAATTCTCTTTAATATGATGAAACGCATTAAGGTGTCCTCCGAAGGACTGTCTCGGATCCAAAGTGAGTTGCGCCAACTGCAAGGAACCGTTGAAATGCATCAGAGGCAGCGTCAGAAGCAACGTTCTCGAAATCACCAGCCATCCTTTGAGCGCTCCAGCCAGGCGACCAGCACCACCACGGTAAGGGCCCGCTCCCACCGCAGCCCAGATCTGCGGTCACAAAATTCGCCGCGGGAAAAGATGAAGTCCGATATGCAGAACCTCGCCAACATAATCCTGCAACAGGCTCATCGCATCGAGAAGCAGCAGCAAGAGCTGCTCTGCCTCAAACTCCACTACGAACGCCAGGTGTCCACCATCAAGAGCAATGCCGAGATGCTCGGGAAGCAGCTGGCGAAGCTTCAGACGAATGTCAAAAGGGCCAGAGCCCAGCAGTTGTGCGGCCACTCTCAGGAGATCTTAAGTGCCGTGGAGAAGCTACAGAAATGTAGAGTCGATCTCTCCCAGCCGCAGACCATTGCCAGGCCATTGCTAACCAAGCTACTTACCCGCAAAAGAAGTCAGAGACACTAGGAAAAGGATAGTTGAATTTATAAACCGATCAGGGATACTAGAAAAAGGATAAAGAACTACCGACAGATCCTTATCTTTTTCCTAGTTTTTGTGATGGGGTATAATGGAATCGCCTTTCGTGATTCCATAACCAAATTATGTATCTATCTACAAATCATTAAATAAATTGTGATTGTAGTTCCCTTTGGGAAACCCTTTAAAGAACACTTTTCTATTTACTTCTCGTAGGGAGAATACCTAGTTCTTTAGCCTGCACCCTAAAATTTTAGCTAAAGTCCTAGCAAAGTATTTTTTTTACAAAATTCTAAAAGATCTTTTTAAGCAAAAAGCACTCCTGAAGATGCCCTTCCACGATCGGACCAAGGCCCGCCTGGAGAACGAGGTCTCCACCCTGCGACGCGAATTGGTCACTCTGCGCTCCGAGCAGGAAAAGCGCCGCCGAGAGCAGATAGATCAGGCTGTGTTGCAGGCGAGTCTGGAGCAGAAAATCCATGACCTGCAAACTGAAGCGGAGACCCTGCGGCTCAAGCGCAAGATGCGCGAGTGCGAGGGAGCGGAGAACAGCACCAAGTTGAAGCAGCACATACAGAAGCTGGAGGGACATGTGACCAAGCAGGAGCATTACATCACCTTCCTCGAGGAGCAGATAAATCGCACTCGCACCAAGTACCAGAAGCGGATGACCAATGTGCACCAGAGCGCCGATCAGTTGGAAGAAAAGCTTAAGACTGTGCGTATCGAGATGCGCAGCATCAAGGAGCAGGCCGGCGAGCTGGATAAGCTGAACAACCGGGTGACTAGTCTCACTACCAAGCTGGAGCGGCGGGACAAGGTCATCGCCCACTACGAGGCCCAGCAAGAGGACTTTAAGCGAATAATTGCGGATCTCGTGAAGCAGGTCGAGCGACAGTCTGGTGGTGATGTAGGCGCCGGAAAGGATCCGGTGTCCACGCATCCGAACACCGAAGTTGTGGTTACTGAAGCTGTGACCAATGTGGTGGCTTCCCCAGCTGGTGATTCTCCCTCTACGAAGCAAACCTCCGACTTTGCCAACCTGGCATCGGCACTAAAAATTAAATTGGAAGCCTAATGATACAGTATTGCTCTTTAAATTGTATCTTCCAGAATAACGATGCTCAGGGATGTCTCCTCGTCAGATCTACTATCCAAATCCATTGATTAATTGTGTAATTGAAAAGTGACAAATTTTTAAGAACAGATTTACAAATTAAAAGTACCGAAAAGTTAACTAAGCTAAAGTTTCTTATGTAAAACGGTTGTCGGTCAATGGAAGGCGGAACTTCAGTCAGCAGTTCCATGGTCGGGGGAGTTCTTGGAATCCGCTGCTTTACAAGTTCATTGACAAGCGTTTTGGGGTACTGGGGACTGGGGACTGGCTATCCATTCAGCAGTAAAGAGTTTCCCTTGGGGTTAATGATCTGGCGCTCGGAATTGGGACTTGTTTAAAGGTTGGGGTTTATTTTGGTTGATTATTTGGAGTTACTGAGGAGTTCTTTACTTGGAAATAAGTTTTTAAGTCAGGGATTTATTTTGATTTGAGAAATAAACTGCAAAAAGATTATTAAGTTTACTTGAAGGGTATCTGAACATATGTTTTAAGCTAAGACAAACATAATTTGTATTTAAGATGTGGGCTTATCTGCTTTCAAGGCATGATATATGCCCATAAAATCCTATCAAAGATGCTTTGTGTTAATAAATGGTTTTATGTTCCCATCTTGTACATCTTTTTACTGTAGATTATAATAATAAAGCCTCTTAAAGCAATAGTTTTTAATAGCTTTGACAAAATGAATTATTTAAACATAAATAGAAGAGCTAAGTGCTAACTGAAGTGATTTTTATTATTCAAGAAGTCCAGAAATTTGACCAATAACTTATAAAAGTTATCTTTTAAATATCTCTGAGTTACCATGAAAAAATACATTAATTTACAAATTTATCATAGATTTATGACCATTTTCGACTAGTTAAATGACTCATGCAGCACAGTTACAATTAATGCAATGCAAGGGCTATCTTTTGGACACTCAAAATGCACACTTTGCGTCTTCTGTAAGTGTCTAGCCCTGTAGGCCAGTCACGTTCTGCTGGGCGCTCGTTCTAATGCAATATTTCTCCATAAGAGCACGTAGCGTCCGTATTGCATAAATATATAGTAAATGAGTCAATGCAAAGGGACAGAGGTACCCGCAGATACAGTGCGTTGTCTATTGAATTCTAATGCTGCACCAGGAAGTGCGTGCAGACAGCGCCAGCGGTCAATTGGAATCGTTTGTGGATAGCAAATTGAGATTGATTGGCTATATCGGCGGCACAATTGGGCCAAAAGTTCACCTCCAGCTATTCTTCAGCTACTTATTTCGAGTGTCTGTGCAGGCCAATCTTATCTGCAGAACAAGAAGGGGTTCCGAGTGAATCACTCTTTCTTCTAATGATGAAATTAACCATTTCTGGGATCGATTTTTAGCAGGTTCCATGGCTAACCAGTTCCGGTGACCTTCACAAATACGTTTCTAAGGCGTTTTCGGGCGTGGAACTACGCATATTAACACGCTGCCAGCACCGACGAACGACCCTGAACCGAGTAAGTACCCAAAATATTACGTGACGTCACTGCGGGGTGTGCTTCTTCTCCACTAACTGAAACAGAGCCGAATTTCGCTTGGAGTTATTGTTATTATTATTATTATTAGTCCTTAGCTAAACGGCGTACATTATATTATTACATAAATTAAACACTAACTCGGGGGGGCCAGCATTAAATCCATGCGTTTACGTGCCAGAGAAGCTGCGAAAATTGTTTTTCAACAGCAGGACAACGAAGAAAATGCCCACGGCAATGGACAGGAGCTGAACGTTGATCACCTTCGAGTCGACCAGGGCCTGCAGCATGTTGTAGATACTCTCGCTGCGCACTTCGTTGCCGCAGCAGTCCATGAAATGGTGAAAATTGTTTAATTTATAAACTTTTTTGTAAGCGCAATTTGTTTTGTTTGAGAACAGCTGTGAAATAAGTGGGGCTGCCGGGGTTTTTGGGATAAATGCTGTAACGCCTTGAAAAAATACTTGGTCCCACTAAGAGTTCTGGACGTTACATTTTTCTCTTATTTTCAAATTTTTCAGCATTATAAGATATTAAATAGTTATAAGACAGGTGCCTAGAGGCGAGATAATGGTAATTTGCTTGCTTTCCTTTGAGTAATGGTAGAAATCTAACAGAAAAACGATAAACTAAGGAGAACTGCCTCCTTAGTTGGCAACGCGGGGAAACAGTAACTCTGAATTGTTGGCAACGCAGCACAGACAGCTGTTTGCCAAGAATAACAAGTTTAAATTAAATAAATCTACTTAAATTAAAATAAATATCCGTTTTCGTTTAATAACATATATTCGACATTGTCCTCCAGTCACAATACCATTAAATATCGCTGCAGCGCAACTGAAACACACAACTCGCTTGAACTGTGGGTCTAGTTTTATTAATTATTTTAACATAACTATTTGCTATTTGGGGCGATTATTCGTCGTTCTCATAGTCAGCGGGGTTCTTGCGCGCCAGGGCATGGTGCTTGCGCTCGGTCAGATCGTAGATCAGGTATCCCACGATGAAGGCTGAAATGGAAACCAGATTGTTATTCCTAAACCGAATTGAACGATTCAGAGGATACTCACGGGGCGCCACAATGAAGATGTTGGAGCGGAAGCGACGGAACATGTTGGGCACACCGTTGCTGATGGCTCCGGCGAAGGCGCGCTGCTCGAAGGGCGACAGCTTGTAGGTGACGATGCCGTGCACCTTGGCCAGGTTGCCGAAGTGGGCTCCATTCAGGATCGAGGACAGACGCATGGTTCAAGCTGCAAGGGAACAAGCGGGACCGGATTAGCAGCTGCAGAGGAAGTGGACCAGGATCTGGATGAACACGCAGATCGTTATTATAAACATTATGACGGGCACTGCACTGCTCTGCCTGCTGGGTTATGTAATTTTCGCACTGCTCCGCGTTTGGTGGCGGCCAAGAACGTCTGGCGCTGGGCCCGATCGCTGCACTTTTGGCAGCCCATAATTGTGCATATTTTTAGAGCCAGCACCTGTCATTGCGGGTAATTATAATGCCAAATTTTACCTTGGAATTCTACTTTTTTTTCGTAGCAAAAATTCTTGTCGTCGACTTGGGTGTGACCGTGGGGGGTGTTTAAAAATACCAACGGGGCTGAGATTTAAAAAAATACCCTAAATAAGGCGAACCCTAATAAGAACGTAACTTTGGCTAGCAGCTTACTGCGGACTCAAACCAAAGAAGGAAACTTTTTCAAAGACTCAAACCTAGTTGTTCCAGTTTTTAAATCCGTTTCACAGCGGAGTATTTAAAACACTGTAATTGTTATCCTATTGATAAAGAAAGAAAGCGCGAGAGAGAGAGAGGGAGAGAAAAAAGAGACTAAGAGGAAAATAGAGATATTTCAATAGAGAGAGAGAGTGAGATAGAGGGAGAAAGACAGATGGAGGCAGAAACGTAGAGAGAATCAGAGAGAAATGAAAAGAGAAAGAAACTTGCAGAGATCTCTCTCTTTCTCTCTGTCTCTATGTCTCAGTATGTCCGCGTCTTTTCACCCGTTCACCCAACAAGTGATCTGTGTTAATAATCCTGTGTTAAAAAGTGTGTTAATAACGTTGTTAATCATTGATCGAAGCTCAGAGAGAGAGAATTTGAGAGTGAGAGTGCCATCTCTATCTCTTTCTAACTCTCACTCTCGATTGATCTCTCTCTATACATCTCTGCATCTCTCACTCCAATAAATAGAGGCGACTCGCCGCAGCAGCCTGAGTCTCCGCGTCAACGTTTTCTCAATCTCAATCTCACTCTCTTCCTCCCTCTATCTCTCTCTCGATCAACCTCTCTCTTTCTCCATTTCTCACACCTTTAAATAGAGGCGCCTCGCCGCAGCAGCCTCAGTCTCTCCGCGGTAATAAAAATATAATATTTTTAAATATATATTTGGCTATTTTCCTTCTTTTTTTTAAATTGCCAT
>JAEIHY010013509.1:0-17848 GCA_018904565.1 Drosophila tsacasi | reverse complement strand
ACATCGATGATTCCTTAAAAAACATCGATGTTTGTGATTTTTCGAAAACATCGATGACATTGATGTTGACATCAATGTTTCTCCACCTCTAATTCCTAGTTTAATCACAATAACTAACAAAATTCCATCGTTTAATATTTAAAGGTGGGCCACTGGCTTATGGGCATCGAGCTGGAGCGCTACATTCCCGTCTTCAAGGAGCACAACGTGGAGGGCGGGGCACTGCTCACCCTCGACTCGAAGGACTTCAAGACGCTGGGCGTGTGCGGCGACGACAAGCACCGGCTGAAGAAGCGGCTCAAGGACCTGAAGGCGAACATCGAGAAGGAGCGCAAGGACATGGAGCGGGAGCGTCGCGAGCGCGAGAAGGCCATACGCAAGGCCGAGAAGAAGGCGGCCAAAAAGAAGTAGTAGTTGAATTCCTAGTTGATAAGAGAGCATCAAAAGAGTAGCCAAAAACCAAAAGCATACGCAGTATAAATGTAGTCTATGCATACGAACACGAAGCATATATATCTATCGGTTATATTATACATATATATATATATATATATTTATATTCATATGTAATGGTAATATATATAAATTATTTGTACAACACACAACAACACACACACACACATCTATTATACATACGTACGTACTACATTTTAACCTATCCAAAACCCAAATAGCATCTCTAGACGTAAATTATTCTAAACAAAAACAAAAGAAGGAATGAGTATGGAAGGAAGGCAGCAGTGGCAGAAGGTCAGGAGGAGCCATAGAGTACGAGTAGATCTCGGTTAGCAGTGACCCCGAACTCCAAAATCCAACCGAAGGCAGAGAACTCTGAATGATGATCCCCGACAGAAAACCCTGAACTCACAACCAAAAGAAGAAGCTAAGTAACTAGACAACAAACAAGAAGGGCGTTGGACTGACTGATTTTTATGATTAATTTAAAAGGAAAACCATAAAAGATAAAAACCTAAAAGAAAACTAAGAGAATTCTTTTTTAAAACCCCAAACAAAAACCAAAAAGAACCATTTTGAATTGAGAATAGAAGTAAATGCAAACGAAATGCGTCGTAGGACACTTAAGGAAGAGACTTGAGGGGCTTAGCAGCTACTTCAAACTAAAATAAATGATAAAGAATGATAACAAATAAAGAATCATAATTAATTAAAAAATAAAGAATGTTAATTAATTAACAAAAATAAAGAATGATAATTAATTAACAAATACCTACGATAAAACATTGTAATAACGTTTAAGGCAATGTCTTGTGTTTTTTCTAATTATTAATCTGTGTAATATTCGAGATAATATTCTAATAATTCTAGATATACGTATATGTATGTGTGTAACAGCAATTGCATTGTATTTGTCAAGACATCTATGAACTGTACTATCCCCTAAAATTAACGCTAAAGTATTGTACTGTGTATGCTATATAATATGCCTGAAAGTCATTTAAGTACTTAAGTAGAGAAGCTAAAATGGAAGTGTACGCGGTGTTTTCTGTTACACACAAAAAATCAATGCAAAAAGTCCACCCAAAACATTTGTTAAAGCAGCCGAGAGCAAATCAAGTTTCAAGAGCGATATCTATTCGTTAGCCAAGAAGTATGTATGAATGCCTGCGTGGAGTGCGTGACTGTTTACCTTTTGTTTACGAGTTTCGTTTTTAAGCTTTTGTATAAATAATTTACAAATTAGTATTTGTATTTCGTAATTTTAGTTTGTTTTGTGTTGTGTGTACGTAGTTTTATATTAATCTTATAATTTCTTAATGTTGCAATAAAACGGCAAACGTTTACCTATCCCATCATATCTTTCTGATTAAAACTTCCAACGCCTCGATGGATTTCAACACTCTGAACCCAAAGGCGAGGGGCCACAAAACTGTCCACACCCAACTTTGATTTATCGTGGAAAACCAAATTGTAGCAACTAGTCCTTGTTTTCATTATAAACAATTAGCATATAATCAGGGCTGCCACAGAAATCGGGCTGAATTTGAAATCAAATTAGATTCGAGTCTAAAAAGAGGCTATAAAATTCCATATTGAACAAAAGTGAGGCCTTATTTTTTATTTATTTTTAATTGTTTTCAAATACTAAGCTTTGGCGATTTCTGTGGCACCTCCGAATAATTATCAACATACGTATATACGAATACTCTCTTTCTCTCTATCACTCTGTCTCTATTTGACTTTAAGACCCCGGCCGTGGCCAAGGCGGGCATCAGCATCATCCAGGTGCATGCCCCCGGGCCCAGGCGGCCGGCAGCGCATAATCACCGCATGTGTCTCCACTCGTCTCGTCGCAAGTCCTTAATATAGCTTTTGAAAAGCTCGCCTCTAAACAGTGCCACCAACGAAAAGAAAACAAAATCAACCGTTATAACTTACGAAAAAAAAATGATAACACCCTTAATAACGAATAATCCTTGTTGTTTTCCGATTTCATTCCTATTAAATTGTGGAAGTGTAATTGGGAGAAGCTTCTTTTTCAAATTTGAATTCAGGAAAGCCAACGAAACCGAAAGGTGTTTTCAATTCACTTGGAAACAAGTCTAAAAGTATGCTATGAAATATTTTCTTGTAATTTGTGATGCAAAAATATTGAATACTGATATGTGACATACTTCTGGACTCTGTTAAAAGCGATTTATAATCACCAGTAACTTTCAATCATTTTAAAATGTGTCTGAAAGTATGCTGCGTTCACTTACTGGAATGTGGCATACTTTCGGGTGCTCTTACAAGTGATTTAAAACCGCTATAAATTTCTATGGCCCCCTTTTATATTCTACAAATATTCTAAACTATATTTTCCACTCTGAAAATTCCCAGCTTAATCAATTTCAATTCCACAAGAATTTAAACGAAATGAAATCGAAAACATCGGGACAAATAAAATCAAAACCCTTGAGCAAAAATTAAATGCAAATTGATGACGCTGCACGCGACCGAAATTCTGTTGATCACATTTTTTGGTTCACACTTCCGGAAGTGAGCATTTTTGTGGGAGTGTTTCGAACAAATAAATAATGAAAACCGGAATCTCTGGGCACGCGTGCAGCGATCGCCCAAAAGCATTTCAAGATAATTGTTTTCTTTTTTTGAAAATGTTTTTCAGTTCAAGTTTATTTTTGGGTAATTGTTTGTAAGCGTTTTTTACACAATTTTTAAAGCAAACTTAAGAAAAACCAAAAAAATAAATAACAATCAAAACCAGTTTAAAAATTCGTATATATTTAAATCAAATAATAAAATGATAAAAGTATTTGAGCTGGCTTGTCCCGAAATTCTCAAAGAGTAGGGGCCCAGTCGTATAACAACCAAACAAAAAAACAAAAAACGAAATGTAAAACACCTACAGAACACATTCGTGCCTTTTTCATTGCGAAAAACCGTCCCAACAACCAGAAGAAAACCGAGCGGGGGATCTTCCGATATATGCCATCTATTCAGGGATTTAGGCCAGACACTGACAGCTTTCAGGCCTTTGAAATTCCCGAGAAATCCCCTGCCGCGAATACGTTAAAACCATTTGAAATCCCGCAAATGCCTTAAATCAAGAGAAATTATTAAATATTACCCATTAGATATTCAAACTTAATTCAGTTCGCTTGTAGGTTTTTTGAAACATTTTCGAATTAATTGTTTTAAGTTATCCGTTTGCAAGCAAAGTTGGCTCGGTTTTGTGGCTGCTTCATGAGAGGGAAATCAGAGGTTGGATCCATCGCAGCGTTATTTAAAACTCTTGCCCTTTCTAAAAATATTCAAGAAACTTTGTTTTTCAACCCTAAAATAATTCTGGAAAACAATATAATTTTAATTTAGTTTCTATCGAACTCTTATTGAACATTTTGAATGAAAACCAATCAATATTAAATCATTCTTAGTTTCTGGAATAATTCAAGAGATTTCGTAGTTTTTTATTTGAATTTTTAAAAACATTATCATTTAATATATCAGTTTTAATTTCTACCTTGTGTGCATGAGTCTGTGTTGCCATAAACATTATTATTATTATTAAACATATTATTACGAAAAATAGCTAACCTATCCGAATAAATTTCAAAAACAGATTGACTCTAAATTACATATTTGCAAATCATTTCAAAGACAAAAATTGAAAGAAAAGACACAACTATCAGCTATGCAATTACAGCTAATCTAGCCAATTAATATTGATGACAAAAAAAAAACACCAACTGCAATTAGCTAAACCAGAAAAATGACAACCTAAATCTTATAAATCATGGAAAATAATAATAATAATAAATCACGAAACACAGTGCTAATAAATATACTCCGAAATAAACCTAAATATGAAGTGCATTTCTTGTTTACGCGCCGAGTAAGTCTCTTATCTGTAATCTGTTTGGGTTGCACTGCAATCCTGTTTACAAAACGACTGCATATTTAATGGGTTTGTTGGACCGCACAGCACAAAACTCGGAAAGGCTGTCGCAAATCGAGCGTGGAAAGATACAACATACTCTAGCGAAGATGCCACACCAGCAGTTACCTCAAATATTTCATGGAATCGTGAATGGGAACATCTTTCAGCATTTTTTCGTTTGGGGTTTTCCTTATCATCTGGAAATTTTCCACTCTCTCTTCTTGGCCTGCTTCTTGGGCATAGAAAGGTCAATTTTTCAATCTCTTGTCCAAACTGAAGATAGATTTTAGGTCTTGACATTTCCATGAGGGGTGTTCCAGCATTTTCCAATTCATTTTATTTGGAATTTCAAGAGCATTTGTGGCTCGGTTTTGGGCTTTTTAAAAACAAGTTCCCACACTATCTTATATTGATTATAAAACTAATGAGGCCTTAGCAACTAAAGGGACTGATTTTGTTATGGGAATGACTAGCCTAATCTAAGTGCCTATCAGTAACAATCTCTTTTTAATATTAATTACAATTAATTAAAATAGCTTAGTACTTTTTTTTTGTTGCATACATATTATAATAAATGTTTATAGCTAGTTACAGGACTAAAATTCTAAGAAAGCCTTATCCGCTAATCAGTTAAATGCCAATATTTTTTTTCAAATGGAACGGATGCTGTAATGTGTTTTTGCGCCATGTCGTAAAAGTTGTTTACCGCCTTGGGTCCCCAAGATTCGGATCATCGCCTCTGAATGGCTTGGCACTCGGCAATAAATGTAAATATATTTTTAGACCCCCCAGTAAGTGATAAGTTTAGAATAATGTTGCATTCTTATCAGTGTTGATGCTCAATTTCACATCCTATGACTTATTGTTTTCTTAAGGAATCGGTTAATGGGTTAGAAGTCTCACTATATGTGCTATCGGAGGAAGGAAATATGATTCAGTTGCCGGGTGATTCAAAATCGAAACCGCATTACAACAGATAGAAAGATAGATGATCGACCCGTGTTGACTCTAAGGTGTCTGGTTAGAAACTGATGATCTGTTAAAACTTTCCTAGTAATTCCGCTGATAAGCAAAGGTTGGCGATCTCGCAATAAAAAAAATTCTCGGCCAGTGGCATGTTTTGAAATTAATACTTAAAAATAGCACAGTTGCGATTATTATGTTTGGTTAATGATTAATTGGAAAATGTTGTCACAAGTTTATGAAAAGATAATTCAAATATTTACAATTTCAAAATTAAAATAGTTTATTTATTCTAGAAAAAAATGAAATGAAGTGGGGAAACCCATTTTTACAAAAACTTTGCCCAAAGCTTAACAAATTCTTGATCAAATAGCAAAATATCCACTTAAAAAGATAACAAATATTATCAGTTTTAAGTGATACCGGAATCATTTATGGTTGTGACAAACTTTTCATTCCAAATGGCTAGATTAAAGTGTTGCCTTTCTTCTTCGCGAATAAACATACATATTGTTTGGTGTATTTAAATTCGCTCAATTCAATTAGTTAGTTTAGGAGCAACAATTCCGGCAATATAATAAAATTGAATGCTGAACAATCAACACGGGCAAAGGCAGCACGCAGATTCCGATCTCTTAGTGTTGTTTTTCCTATACACAAGAAAAACAGAAGACGAACAGTTTGAAATGATAATAAAATATTTCGAAATTTGTAGTATAAATTATACTAACAAATGTTTAATATGACAAACTCTTTATCTTAAATATATCTTAAAACCAGGCAAGTACACAAAGTCAAGATGTCATACAAAAATTTTCCAAAGCAGGGAGCAATTGTTCAGTTATTATCCTATAAATCTATAAACCAATTGCTTCAGATCCGTTGCATTAGTAAGTGTTGGCGATAACAAAGAATCGCATGCAGGCCTGGCAACAACGAAATCAAGGCCAAAAGCTGTAAAATCGTTGTACTTATCACATTTTTATTGCAAGAAGAAATAACATTTTAGATATACCTAACATTTGGCCTTTAAAGTGTAGAGTTCATAAATTTATAATGCTTAATAATCAATGGTTAATATAAACAATATCAATTAGAAACCAAAAATAACATTGTTTGCTGGCTTTACTTACTAATTGCAATTTGCTACTCTGTTAAAAATTAGATTTCCTATTTTTTGTATTTATTCAATACTAATTTTTAACTGTGTAACGCTGCCTCGGAACCTGCGCCGACAGCGCTGTCAGCGTTATGCCTTCCAGTTTATAAACCCTCGTCCATCAGTCGCCGACGTTCATTCAACAATCGGCGACGCTCAAGCAAACAGCAATCGCGAAGGAGATACCATATAGAGTACGCTATACCATCGAGTTCTGGACGCGGCAATAAAAAAAATAATAAACTGAAAAAAAATCGTTAATGTCAGCTGTGCAAAATAACAAGATTACAAAAGAAATTCCAGTTTCAGCGCTAAATTAACTTTGATTTGAACAGCGGAAAAAAAATATATATACATACATATTAAACGCGGTCCGATTTTGACATAATTTATAGCGCGAAAGTTAAGGATTTGCATAACCCGAAGAAGCAGCAGCAGCAGCAGCAGCTGAGCGGCTGATTATATAATTGCAGTGTATTTTGATTGAACAAAGCCACATCAAAACTGTCCTCTCACAATGACGGGTTACAATAATTCCAATGGTGGCGAAGTGACCACTAGCAATGGCAATGGACACAGCAATGGCCACAGCAATGGAAACAAGTCGTCGGACTACACCGCCCAGGAGAATCCCACGTGAGTGAGGGGTTTGGGGTTCTCGGGGGAGTTAATATTCGAGGGCCTCACGCCACAGGCTCGTTAAGTGCACAATCGGCTTTAATTGAAACTTCCAATAACCTATCTAGCCTTGAATGCTTTACGGTTTTGTTAAGTTTTACTTTCAACCACACCGCAACACCTGTCCCCCTTCCCACTTACCAACTGTTTTCCCCTTAACAAATAAAAACGCTTTTTCCAATCAATAAGGCCTGGGCAAGGTCTGGCTTCCACTTGCTTAACGTAGTTACCTTAGAACACACGCTCACTTTCGGCTTGGAGCAACCAAAATTTCGATCCCAATTTCCCTTAAAAATCGCTGCTTGGCGGACAGCCCTCCTCCACCTAAGACTCTCCTCCACTCTCTGGCAGAATGTGCTCGAAGGACTGTTGTTCCGGACCAGGTGGCTCCAAGCCTGGGAACACCTGTGCGCCCAAGAAGGGAGCCGTCACCAGCAATGACGAGAAGATCATACCCACGCCACAGTCCCTGCTGTAAGTCTAAATACACCAGAAAAGATAGGACAGTATGTTCGAAAGTAATACTGATGACTGTTTGAATCTCTTTACTATTGTACCCACCTTGGCAGGTGAGCTTCAAGTTTCGAACTGTGTATTTTTTTGGCAAATTCCAAGTCAAAATCGAAACCAAAATCCAAATTTAAATGCCAGCTAGAACTTGTCCTTGATCTTTCCCGGCGCTATCAACAAACCAGCTAAGCTGAGATCTATTCCGTTTTGGTTTCTCTGTTTGTTGAATTTAAATTAAGACATTCCAGTATTCCAGGCTTATCAATTTTCGTCGTTCGACGACGCTGGCGCAAGTCATTAAAATCCCATTCGGAGAGCGATCTTTAATCTGCATACGATTATATGGAGTGTTCTTTTTTTAAGGTTCATTCGGGTTTACTACACAGCCAGAATGATTTAAAAAGTAAAATTCCTTAAATGAGAAACAAGATTTTAAAGTTGGCTTTTGCTTTCGTAAAACTAATCAAAATTGAAACCGATTACAAGCCTAAAATTCCCCTTATTGCTTAGCCTTTAATTGATTAGCTATCAAGATGTGGCCAGGTGTTTATCGAACCATTTTGCCCCAATTAATTGCGGAATCGACTCCCCGCTGATTGGCTAAGGAAAGCGGGCGTGTTCCTGATCTTGACACAGGCCTCCAACTCATTATCTTTACCGCATACCTCCAAGTAATTGGCAAAATTGCCGATAAAGAACGCGATGCCACAACACGCCGGTTGATTAGTTACGAAACTAGTTTTCGAATATTCGCTGAATATTGATGAAGGCGGCGATATCTTGGAAGATCTGCCATGTCGCGTGTTGAGTTCGAATTTCCATAAGCGACCGGCTACCGGCCAGACGCATTTATTAAAGGGATTATGGCTGAAGTTTCCAATTAGTGGAAGTTATGCGTGATTGTGAGCTCCCCCTCCCTTTTTTTTATTTTTGTTAAATCCACTTTAAAGACGCACTTAATGTTTACTTTTAAAGGCGTGTTTTTGTTTTGTCCCCTGTGTAATATTGATAATACAAGTAGCAGCATCATCGGAGGCTTATCATCAGATTATTCAAAAACAAAATGATGAAAGCAGCCTCCTCGCAGCAGCACGTGGGGTTACGAGTTCGTATTTGTTAACAACATTTCTCAACATTGCCCGACTTGCAGTTCAAGTTCGTGCAGCTCAACCTCGAGCCAGCTGAATTCTTTATGGCACTAATACAACTTAATTGCGGGTTTCAACTGGCTCGATAATTGGTCTAGAATTATAGAGCTTACCAATCTAGTAAAAAAATGATTGTCACAATTCCACAACAGCCTGGCGATTGCCTAAAAGAAATCCATAAATGATATGGCCAGTTCTTATCTAGCCTATTTGTTGACATTTCTTTTAGCTTCATGTCTGTGTATATTACTTACCTCTTTGGAAAACTTTCCTAGCCCAACAATTCATCGTTTTTATTATTTCATAATTGCAGCAAAAGTAAAGGCAAAATCCAGTGCGAACTAACGCACGAAGAGATGAGGGCGCTGAAGGTTCTCAACGAAGACACGTTTGTAGACCAATTCTTCTGAATAGATTCTTCGTGTTATGTCTTCCGATTGTAAAGTCTTTGTCATTTGTTGCTGTCGTTATTGGTGAAAACCTACACATATACATTACATTACTTTTTTTGCAGGAGAAGACAGCAAAGAGATTTGCAACTCTTTTCGAGTTATCTTCTACCAAAACTGTTTATGTTTCTTATTATAATCATATTGCTTTTATTTCGTTTATCCCATTACTCGAATCCATTGTTGTTCCTTGAAAAAAGCCCAAAGGAAAGTAACTCACCGAAGACGATTGCAATTCTTCCCAGTGATAACATTCCTGAATCCGACTATCTATTTGTGATTGTGTCCCATCATCAAAACAACACAATTTCAATTGATATTATTCGTTATAAATGAATATTTGTTGTGATCACAATTCTATTTGTATCTGTGTCTATATCTTTTCTCGTTCATTTTCGTGTCTCTTATTGGTTTGATATCTGTATCTATTCCTCCCTCAGGGAGTTCGATTTCATCAGTCCATCGATTCTCAGAGTGAAGAGCAATCGAAAAAGTTCTCTGTGTTTCCTCATCAATAACTGCATATACTTTATTTTGAACAATTGACTAACTGCGAATTCTGATGCTCGACAGGTATCCCTATGAGGTCATCCAGGAGATCGCCGATTTCATCACCAAGGGCGCCGGCGTACGACCCAAGATCGGGATTATCTGCGGCTCTGGGCTCGGCTCTCTGGCCGATATCATCCAGGACGCCAGGATCTTCGAGTATGAGAAAATCCCCAATTTTCCGGTGTCCACCGTGGAGGGACACGCCGGCAAGCTGGTGGTCGGCACTCTGGAGGGCGCCACCGTGATGGCCATGCAGGGACGGTTCCACTTCTACGAGGGCTATCCGCTGGCCAAGTGCTCGATGCCGGTGCGTGTGATGAAGCTGTGTGGCGTGGAGTACCTGTTCGCCACAAATGCGGCGGGTGGCATCAATCCGAGATATGCCGTGGGCGACATTATGCTGATGCACGATCACGTCAACATGCTCGGCTTTGCCGGTAACTCCCCGCTCCAGGGCCCTAACGATCCGCGCTTTGGGCCACGCTTCCCCGCTCTGACAAACTCCTACAACAAGGATTTGATCAACAAGGCCATCGAGATCGGCAAGGCCATGGGCATTGAGTCGAACATCCACGTCGGCGTCTACTCCTGTCTGGGCGGGCCCAACTACGAGACCATCGCCGAGCTGAAGGCGCTGCGCATGATGGGCGTGGACGCGGTGGGCATGTCCACCGTCCACGAGGTGATCACTGCCCGGCACTGCGACATGAAGGTGTTTGCCTTCAGCCTGATTACGAATAAGTGCGCCACGGAGTACAGCGACAAGAAGGACGAGGAGGCAAACCATGACGAGGTATGTTTTTTAAACATAATTTTTCGGGTTTCAAAATATTGATTTTTAATTGAAATATTTTCGCTCGATTTCAGGTTATGGCCGTGGCAAAGAACAGGCAAAAGGCGTGCTGCGAACTGGTTTCCCGACTCATCCGGGAGATCAACATAGCACCCGCATAGGCAGCGAACGAGAGGAATAGCGTTGGATTCTAAACTTTAACTAAAATTTAATGCGGAAGTAGACTCGCCTGTAAGACTCATTTAACTCGGAAAGTCCCAAAATTTATAGTATAAGCCTAGGGAATAGCTTAACTAAATTATGTGAAATAAAGTAGAAAATAAAATCAATTCCTAATGTGGTTTTAAATTGTAAGTCACTCTTGAAGTATGGTATCCAGTCTTAAATATGTCACGCAGCGTTCTGGCGGCTGCGCCTGCCTTCGACAGGTCCCAGTACATGTCCAAGGAGCTCGGATGATTGGTCTCTATTAGGCAAGGGAGGAGTCCGTGTTCCGTTCAGGGAGGAAAAGGAAAACACCGCATTGGTAGAAGCTGGATAACCTGTTCCAGTTGCATGACGAGATGGAAAGGTGGCCCATTTTGTCTTCGATGGTCCACTGCATCCTTTTTTTTTAATATTACACTTTCGTCTCAGGTCTCTTTATTGCAAATAATATTAGTTGACCAATTCCCAAAATATTGTATTTGCCTCTATCAAATCAATTAGGACTGTAGTCGCTCTTTCGACTTTTCCTCGCATTATTGTTCATGGCGGGATCTAAACTTTGAAATATGTGAAGGTAGAGCGAGGGGCAAACATCGGTGACAGGGTGTTTTTTTTGTATTCCTTTCCGTGACGCGCTATGGAAATACTAAACGTGCGCCCTCAAATAATCTCTTAACGCCTGCAACTTTCTAGTATTTTGGAATCTGAATTGGATTCAAAACAGACCTCGGTGACAAACTGTTGCAAATTATTTTCCTCTCGCTCTCTCTCACTGCTTTAAAATAGTTTTCGTCTATCTGGATACGGTGCTAAAAACAGAAAGTTTGTAAAAATACCGCCTTATTTAAATATAAAAAACAAAAGGTCACTTTAAAACTCGACCGCGTTCATGTGTTCTGCAAAACGTGGATTTTTATTGGCATACAAGTTTCTTTTACAAATATTGTAAATAACAATGGGCAAGGATCGGGGCAGAGGACGACGGATCCATAACTCCGGGCCCTACAACAAAAGCAACTGGCGTGGCCAGAAGCGGGATCGCCCTCCCCAGAACGGAGGACAGCGCAACAAGTGAAGTGCTTCAACTAAAATTTAAGCCTCATGACTTACCGGCTTTTATTGTTAATTTTTAGAGCTCCGCAACAGCAGAAGTCCGTGCTGCTCGAGAACCAGGTGGGCATCACTGAGTTCACAAATCCGGACGCCCCTGGATTCACTGGCATCCTGAAGTCGCGCTTCTCAGATTTCCATGTCAACGAGATTGACAGCGAGGGCAAGGTCCTGGAGCTGAACGACCTCACCGTGCCAAAGGTGGCCATCGAACGTGTGTATTTGGACTATGTTTCCTATGACTAATGTGCTTATTTATCGCCTGATATTCCAGCGGTGGACCCACAAGACCTGGACAAGTGGAGAACGGAACTGGAGGCGGTAATTGGTGGCGAGGTGTGGCAAGAAATAGCCCAGCTGGCCGAGGCAAAGCTCGATCCTAAAATCGAGCAGAAGGTTGAGATAGATGTAAGCAGCCTGGATAAGGAAAAGCGCGGTCAGGTCCACCAGCTGATTAAGCAGTTGTACAAAGGCAAGTTGGTGTCCACGACTATTGGGCAGCAGCAACAGGTGAAGGCACCGACGCCGGAGGAGCAAACAGAGGGAAAGGAGGAGGTGGTGGAGAAGAAAACTATTCGCATCCTAAAGCCCAAAGGAGGGCGCGGTAAGCAATGAGATTGAACTGGGAAAACTCAAATTAATGCTTTATTTTCACACAGGCGACAAGCGCTGGAACTTTCCCACGGAGTTTGTGAGCTTTCTGGTGCACAAAACCAACTTGGTTACCAGTGATGTCGCCTCCACTTTGGCTTCACGCCTTTTGTAAGTTCGGCTACTATGCAAAACCCAGCTAAGCTTCTTATATCGCTTGATTTCTCCACAGCTTGCGACCCTCGCAGGTGAACTACGCCGGCATCAAGGACAAACGGGCCAAGACCACCCAGAACTTCTGCATCAAGCGCCGTGCGCCGGATCAAATTGTAAATGCCGCCCGATGCCTGCGTAATGTACAGATCGGCAATTTCGCCTTCCGAAAGACCACCCTCAAGCTGGGTGACCTGCAGGGCAATCGTTTCCGTATCGCCCTTCGCCACATAGACAAGGAGAAGCGTGGCGACATTGAGGTGGCGCTGGAATCGCTCCGGGAACGCGGCTTCATAAACTATTACGGCCTTCAGCGTTTCGGCAACAGTGCCAGCGTGCCCACCTATGAGGTTGGCGTGGCCCTGCTCAAATGTGATTATAAACTCGCCTGCGAGCTGATCCTAAAGCCGCGGGACTCGGACGTGGAGTTCATGCGGCCCATCCGCGAGGAATGGTGGGAGAAACGCGACTCGGCGGCGGCGGCAGCGAAGATCTACGGCGACAAGTTCATCGAGAAGAAGCTGCTGGACGGATTGGCCAGATTTGGCGAGTCGGACTACTCCTCAGCTCTGCGGCAGATTCCCCGAAACATGTTGATGCTGTATCCACATGCCTACCAGAGCCTGATCTTCAACAGGATTGCCTCGAAGAGGATCAAGGAGTTTGGCCTCAAGCTGATTCCCGGAGATTTGATTTATGTGGAGCAGGACCAGGATCCGGAGGAGCCGAGGGAAACCGAGAAGGAGGGAGAGGAGCAAAAGGAAGAGGAAAACACCGAAGATCTGCCAGATCTTCCTCTTGAGGAGGACGAGACCATAGTAGATGAATCCATATTTAAGCGCAAAGTTCGCCCCCTAACCCCCGAGGACATTGCCAGCGGCAGATACTGTCTCTCTGACGTAGTTCTGCCTCTGCCGGGACACGACATTACCTATCCGGCGAACGAGTGCGGCGTCTGGTACGAGGAGATGCTGGCCGAGGTGGGTCTCACCTCGGATCTCCTCAAGCACAAGGAGAAGACGTACGCCCTAAGTGGCGCCTACCGCAAGATGATCATTCAGTCTAGTGATCTCAAGTGGAGCTTCCGGCTGTACAACACGCCCGAGGACTCGCTGATTGCCTCCGACTGGGAGCTATTAAAGGGCGTTCCTGTTACCCCGGAGCCCGCCGAGGAGGAGGCCAAATACATGGCCCTTCTCTTGGAGTTCTCCCTGCCGTCGGCAGCCTATGCCACCATGTTTTTGCGGGAACTATTCAAGCAGGATACGTCGGCGGCCACGCAAATGCAGCTGGAAAAGCAGGCAATGGGGGAAACCGGAAAGGAGGAGGCAACAAAGGAGGAGCCCATGGAGGAGGAGGAGGAGGAAGTAGGGGTGGAGGAGACGCAAACAGAGGCGACAACGCAGGAGGAGGCGGTGCAGGCCAACTAAGTGCAGGAACGACGACCGAAGCCAAAAATCAATATTCTCGGGGAAATCAATTTTACGCGCGCTTCGTCGTATCCCAACTTCAAACCAACCACAACAATAACAATGCGCACGTGAGGACGACGAGGGTTGCTCTCTCTCTCTCTCTGGTAGCTGTCTCTCGCCAGCTGAAAGGAGAGTCCTTTTGGTCCTGTCCCTGCTGGGGCGACTGCGATTTCATTCGTTCGATGGCAAGCAACGCGAAAGCTCGCAACGACGCGCTGCGCAGTTTACCCCAGCTCACAGCTCACACAGTCCACCAAGTCGGACCGTTTTCCTCGGCGTTCTCAATGAAGAGCAGTGGCCAATGATTAACTGAACCCAACAAACCAACATTTACGGTTCCGCCAAGACCCCGAGACTCGAATCAACTAGTGCATCCAGCCCAATATAGCCAAGTTTTGACATCCAGGAGCAGAGAGAGCCCCGAGCCAAGGTGAAATTAGCTGTTAAATGTGTGCGCTGCGCTTTTGGGCGCGTATTTTGAATAAGCCATTTATTTAGCCGTAAGCACAATTCACGGCCGAGCAATTGCCAGTAATTAAAAGTGAGTGAGCTTCAATGCTTACCCGCTGTCAAGCCCCGAGAACTGTACAATATTTTTGATTTTGGCTTCGGCCAGCTTATCGATTTTTGTTGTGTGTGCGAGTGCTTGTGCCCGAAATCAATCGATAATACGGTGTTAATACCAAGCGAAGGAAGGGTCCCCGCGCGCGAATGGGGAAGGTTGGGAAGGTGGCTTGCTTGCTGACTGGTTGGCTGGCTGCCTGGCCGTAGGAGTAGTTCATGTATAGTGGGCTTAGTTGAGGTGCGTCAGGGGAGGCGGCGGGGCGCCTGGGTTCGGTGTTCGGTGCTCGGTAGTCGGAGATCGGGGTGACTTTCGGGGTGGCGGCGGCAGTCGTTAAGGGTGCACGACGACGCTCCACTCTGCTCTGCTCCTCGCTCGTTATGTTTTTGTTCCCCCCTTCGGGAGTCCTCAAATTAATAAACTAAATGCTTGTTTTGGCGTCGTCGCCCTCTTGCCCACTCTCCGTCCGCATCCCTTCCAAAGCCGATCCAGACGTGGATATTGGACATGTTATTGCTTGCGCGCGCACTCTTTGACTCTTTTTTTTGACCAGTTACCAGCAGCAGCAGTAGCAGTAGCAGCAGCAGCAGCTGCGTCATTTATAGTAGGAGTTTTTGGCGTGGCTAAATTCGATTTTCTGTCGCTTACCCCGCGCCACTCTGTCCCTCCAGCTAAGGCAATGGATTTATTCCTTCAGACATGTTGTAGTGCCTAACTTTACACTGATATTTGTAGACATTTTATCCGGTTTGATTCGTTAATAAGTATTTATCCTTTAAATCATATGAAATATAGGAGATATTACGTTTTTATCCTTAAAGTTTTGTTAGGGAATTGGAGAAAAACTTATTGTTTTAATGGCATTTTAGGTGTCGAAGGATAATATTTAACAACGTATTACATTTAAATTAATTAAAAAAAAGCATTTCCTAAGATTAGATCGTTTTGGGGCATTTTACATAAACAAATACTATCAGATTCCTTAACATTAAATAGTGTTGACATTATATTTCTTTTGGAAACAGTTTTTAAACTAAAAATGATTATTAAATTTGTCTAAAATGTCTGATACATAAAATTCCAACAAATTTGCTTTAAAAATGGTTTATTATTCGAGCAAATCAATTAAAATTAACAAAACGTACTTCTAGATCAACATTTTCATATTTGTGCAGATACTATTGGATTTTCTTATTGAGTGTAATAATTAGAAATGCAAATATACAATGACTAGTTAAAACTTTAGATTTAATAAATAGGATTTAACACAGGAAATTAGTAAAAAAAAAAGATTGATCCTAAACAATTAACGCTCCATTAGATCTCCTTAAAATCCAATCAATTATTACTGACCAGCATCGCCGAGCTAAATAACTAAATCATCGATTTGCTCATCGTTGAGGGCGCGCAGATTGCATTTGCAGAGGAATGCCAGAATCCTTTTCTCCGCCTTGACGCGGTTCGCCTCCCCCAGTCCCTCTAGCAGTGTCTCAATCCGCTTTAGCAGTTCTGCGCTCACTGGAGCAGCGGTTAATGGTGGTGGTGGTGCTGCTGTGGCATGATTGGTGGCCGGTGGTGAAAGCGGCAGTGCCGGAGCTGCTGCACCTGAAATCGCCAGCTGCTCATCCATTGCCTCTTGAAGCAGATCCTCCTCCTCGTTGTGGACCTCCTCAATGGTCGACTGCGGTTTCGGAGACCGCCTATTAGTGTCCACTAAGTTTCGGTGGCTTCCGGCATGATGCGGCTGCTGCAGGAAGCGCATGTGGGACAGGAGACTCCAATTGGACTTGGCGCCTCCTGCCTTCTCTTTCTCCGTCTCCCGTCGCAACTTGGTCAATAGATGATTCCATGTGCTTATGCAGGTATTAACTAAGCGAAAGTATATCAGAAATGTGAGGAAATAAATAAAACTCCCAATTGTTTACCATCCCTTTGTAGGGAATCGGCGATGCTGCGCCAAATCTCCATTTTCCGTTTCTTATTTGTGTCGTATGGCGTGCTCCGCAGTTCCCGCTCGTGCAGATCAGGATTGGCACGGACCAACTCAATTAAACGCATTTTAAAATTTTCCGACATTTCACTAATATAAATTGAAAACAAACTATACAAAATATTCTTTGTGAGTAAACAAAATTTTGGAGTGACCGTTGCTCAAACCTTAGAATATGCCAAGCTGTCAGATTAAATACTGAAAATAATAAAAGAAAGTGCGACTATCAGTCAGCCGTAGGGTTAATACCCTTTCTGAAATTTATATAGAAAAATAAATAATTCGGGATGATTCTTAATCTTTATAAATTACTTTACAAATTTGCTTCATGCTAGAATAAGTCAAAAATGCAAGAATTCAAATTTTACCAATGACTGAATATGATTAAAAATTGTTTTTATTTTTTTTTTAAGCAATATATTTGCAATTTAATCCTAGATTTCCATAAAACTTTTAAGTTTTTCTTAGAAATATCGATTACATATTTATATGTGTTATACGCACTATGTTCGAGCATATAATCATTGTTTGTTTCCGTTACTTCACGGTCTGACTTATTGATTTATTTATTGATTTTCTCATTGACCGACCAGGCGCTGTCCGCCGCAGAGATGGCCGCCGAAAACTATCACCTCAAGTGGGACTCCCACCTGTCCTATCTAAGCTCTTCCATTGCCACGCTTTACAAGTGAGTATATCCGAATTTATTTAATTTTATTTTTTAGTCATTAGTGAATGAAATTATGAAAAGGGCGCCATTTTTGATAAATTTCTAAAGTTTTTTAATTTTGTATTTACCATAGAAGTGTTCTCAAATTGTAGAAGCGTAGTAAAATACTTTATGGCAATGTTAAATGTGAATAAATTTCAAAAAGTTTTTTAAAAGTAAAATTTATTAGGCGCCCCCCGCTTCGCTCCGGGACGCTCGCTCCCCTAAAGTGTGTGTTTGTGTTTGCCAATAAATCAATAAATCAATAAATCAATAAATCAAAAAATCAATAAATCAATAAATCAATAAATCAATAAATCAATAAATCAATAAATCAATAAAT
>JAEIHY010013506.1:0-23189 GCA_018904565.1 Drosophila tsacasi | reverse complement strand
ATAATTACATTTGAAGTTCAACTTTTCAACTGTGCCAACACTTTAGTTCTTCACTGTATGCTGGCCAAGAGCAATTAGGGCCAAATGTCAGTGTTCCTGCTAATGGAACTTCGCAACTATGAATGGTTACCTGTAGTTACCTAAAGTTTCTGGGATGCACGATTATCTCTTGGGCTTCCAGGGATTTTTGATTTGGTTTTAGAGTTTTGGTTTTTCTTATTTTTGGCTCTTAAATTCCAGTAACTGGACGCACTTGCACTCGCACTCGCACACGCGGCGGCGGTTTCATAACACACTGCCCGATATTTTCGACGTTTTCAAAACTTTTCCAAAATTTCCATCCAATGAAGAGCAGAAGAGAGAGCGTGTGTTGTGTTCTTGCCTTTCGCTTTGTGTGCGTAGAATGTGTGCCAAGATTTCTTAGCTTCCTTTTTTTGCTTTGCTTTTCCGATGCGCTCGAACTCGATGTTTTTCTATTTCTGTGGCACCACGGTCCCTTTTATGCTTGCTGCGTGCTGCCTTCTGTTTTTCGCTGGATTTCTTTACTACGTTTTTTCGTTTGCCGTATGATGCGATGATAGTATTTCGAGAATTTGCCTTTACTTCGATTTTCGTTTACATTTTGGCCTGCAATTCTGACAGTTCGAGCGCATGCGCCCTGCTCTCTTTTCCAATCTCGCTCTCGCTCGCTCTCCGATAAAATCGGTTCGGATAAAGACAGCAACACCAACAGGGCGTCCGTAATGAGGGCGAGAGAGGGATGGCGAAAGAGAAAGAGAGAATGAAATTGCAGTTGCCGGTAAAAGCTCGCCTTTGTTTGTAAACAACGCATTTTCTTGACAGCTGGCAGTGCCGTGTCCCTGAATTTGGCGCGTATTGCTGGGAATTCAAAAGTCTGCGAGAGTTGGAGGTTATTTTGTTACGGAAAACCTGAGAAAACATGTCGTTATATTAAAAAAGGTTTTTATTTTTAGATACAGTAGAGCTGTGAAATTAATAAAATAATGTTAAACAGGACTAAAATACTACAATTAAACCTAAATACAATTAACTTAAAATGTTTAAAATTAATAGATATTTTTCTTATTTTGTATGTTTAACCAATGCATTTTGTGACATTAATTATTATTGGTTTTTAAAAAGCAATCTTGGATAGCTATAAAATATTAAAATATTGTTTTGCAATTTAAATATAACAATTTATTCAATTATATTTACACCGATAGAAAAATAAATCAATTGTCTAAATATCGTAGCCATTTGGTCCCGAAAGTAGATTTTGCTTATTTTGGTTTAAGTTATAAATATTTTTTTTTTAATTCCAGATAATTTAAAATAATATTTTTAACTTAAGAGCAAGATGTTTCTATTCTTTTTTTGTTATATTTTTGTCTCTAATACAAGATTAAATTGTAACATGTTAAAGGTCGAGTTAGGACCCGAAACTTTTTTACTTAAGGAGTAACTTCTGCAGGAAACTTGGCTTCAACCATATCTCCTTTTTCTACTTCCCCAGCACTGTTTTATATATAGTTCTTTCTATTTTCTTTTATGTTCAAGTCTGGCTCTCACCTTTCCGCTCAACTTGCGCCAATAAATTTGTGCGCTTTCAATGCTTTTAGTGCTCGCCGGATTACCACACCTCCGGCGCCCGTCCTGCATTTCCGCGTATTTGAGCCCCTGCAGTTCCTGTGTGCTCCCGCGTTGGTCAGGTGGGAAGTGGATGGATGTCCCCCCCATCCTCGCATCCTCCCATCCCCCCGGGCAGGATTCCCTACTTGGCCAATAGCCATTGGCCATCATCGACGCTTTACGCAATGCAATGCCACGCATTGCTAGTAGCAGGCTGCACGTTGCATGTTGGCGCTGCTGCTGCTGGCTAGTTGCAAGTTGCTAGCCGCGACGCTTGGCGGCCTTTCAATAAACGCAGAGCCATAAAAACAAGGAGCTGGGCTGGGGGCTGGTTCGATGCCTTTGGCTTTGTTTTCACTCTGCTCGGCACTTAATGCCGCCGGTAAATAAAGTGAAGTGGCCTGGAAGCGACGCTCACTGGCAACCACTTTGCACAAACTGGCCCTCTTGCCAAGTCCAAGTTGCCAAGTTTGTTGGCCGGTTCCAGGCCTCACTCTGTGGTCCGAGTCTCATTCGAGTCATAAATACACTTTGCTAACTAATTAGAGCCGGGATGCCCAATCTTGGTTCATTCATACTCGACTGCGGGAAAGCGAAGGAGTTTTCACTGTTCAAATCTTGAGAGTAAATAAGATTTTATAAGAATAAAGTGTATGTTTGTAGGTACTGTTTTGTTAGATGTATGCATATAAACCAATATTTCAGCATTGCGGTATTCTGTGAGCTATGTATTTCGAAACCATACATCGGAAAATTCGATAAATCAATTAATAACTTATGCTTCTTCCGAAATTCTGTTATCGATTCTTAAAATTTGAATATATTAGAATTTAAGTTATTTTCAATGTTTTTAGCTCGATTTCCTTATCGATTCATTACATACATATGTATTTTTCCGTGTTAAATATCGGAATCATTTTAATCCGAAAATGAGTCAAATAAATTACATATTTTTTTATTTTCATTAATGTTAATTGGTATGGATTACGATATTTACAATTAAGTTTATCCGATTAAAATATTTTCGATATGATTTAAGATCGTTATTGGTTTCGAAACTCGTAAATAGCTTATAACAGATAACGAATCATATTAACCGAAAAATAAGTCAACGCAATTTTATAACAATTATTGCATATAACATATTAAACTCAATATTTTTCGATACTAAAAATTTCTAAAATATCATATGTATATGTATGTATATGTATTTTTAAAGATATGTATATGTGACAATAAGTAATATTTGTAGCACTGAGATTTCGCATGTAAGATTCTGATTTTAAAATAGTTTAAGCTATTTTCGGCTAATTTTTCTCTCGATAAACATTGTTTCCAAATGATTTAGCAAAGGTCAACACTATTTGACATGCATGTAAACTGCTGACTTGCAGCTCTTGGCTTAACAATAAATCAAACTTTAATGTTTTTGTTAATTCGTTTACAGTAGGATTTATAAAAAGTGATGTAAAATATACGCAAAAAACGGAGCTTAATGCAGTTTAATTTATGGCAGCGCGAACTATAACTATCTAATTTCATTACACAATATATTTTGGCCATAACTCAGATAGCTTCCTCCACTTGTTGTTGTTTGTTAGCGGATCGAAAAAAAGAAAACAAAAAAAAAAGGGGGAAAAATAAAGGCAGGGCCAGTGACCAGAGGCCGGGGGCCTGACATCGCCTGTTTATCGGATTTGTGGGCCAGAACTGCTTAATTGCCTGCAGCACAAGCACCAGACCCAGATCCGAGCCAAGTCCAAGCCCGGCCTGACCAGTTGGCCAGGCCCATGCCCAAGTGCCGGCTCTTGGACATTGGCCATTGCGAATTTGGTCAAAATTGCCACCGGTGGCCGTTGAGCTTAATTGCTTTTTGGCCCTCTTTCGGGGCTATAGCTTTGGCTTGGCTTTAATGAGACAATAACAACAACAACAACAAAAACAACAACAACAACAACGAAAATGACGACTTTGGGTCTGTGGACCGCAGTACGTATGCGTAATTAACGCTGAAATCAAACTTAAACGCAAGGCCGCGCCATGCAGGTGGGAAAACAATCCCCGGAATAACAATAATCTCACGGGGCCCACGGCCAGCAAATGGCCCCAAGGGGAATATGGTGAGTATATAGAGCTCCCTATATCCTGGCAGGATGTGCGGGTGCATGTGTCTGCCAAGGAAAAGCAACAAGCAACCAGCTCGACCCACGCACAGCGAATACCAATGAGAGCCCCAATAGAACGGAGGGGAGGCAGGAAGAGGAGGCGGCTTTTCCGGGAACTCGAAAATTCAATTGATATTTGAAAGACACACAAGCAAAGGAGGATGCCTGGCGAGCATATTTTTGGTATTTAAGAAACGGCAAACGGGTTTTGTTTGATAAATGAATGAATGAATGAGTGTGTGTATGGGCTTGTTATGAATTCCATTAAATTTTTATTGATACAATATTGTGTGTACTTTGTAGTTCAAGTAACCATAGCAATCAGTTGCTTTTTGGTTTTGATTCTTGAACATTTTAATTGTTTTTTGTTTGCCCAGTTCCTCCCAGGACTCACTGTCATGTATCGAGCAACAGTTTGCATCTTGAGTGTATTTACTTCGCACTTTTATTTCAGCAAGTTGCCCCCTTTCGGGCTTACTTCCTTCCCAGGGCTAAAAGGAGTTCCAGGTACTGACGAAGCCCCGCCGGCTCAGTGAATACGCAAACAGGAGACGGAGACCCCAGGCGCTACTCTACAGCGAAATGGAAATGGATTCATAAATTATACAACATGAAGCTGTACGTACACATGAAATATGCGAATTAGGCAGCTGCCAAAGCAGGAGCAGGAGTAGTGAAAGGAGCAAAAGCAGGAGCAGGAGCAGCATTCATTCCCCTGTTCCAACTGCCACAGTCAAGGCCATAAGTCGGCACAATTGGCCAGGAGCTAGAGCAGTTATCGAGGCGGTGTCCAGTTGCTTGGGTCTATCAGATGGACATTACCTTCCGCCTCCGCGTTGCCCCAGGCAACTGCATGTGGAGGGCTTCCCGGGAACCGGCCGGGAGCCAACTAATAAACTCAACTCAATTAGACGGCTGCTGAGGCCAACAAATAACACAAATCAGGCTAGCACAGCGTAAGCTATCTGATGTGGCCGTATACTTGGTTACTCTACAAATTACCTGGGGTTTTTCTTAAGCAATTTGTTTGGGTTTTCAACTAGCTAAGATTTGGTGATAATTAATCAATTTTTGAAGGGAAATCAGCCAGCAATTTTAGGGTATTTAACCGAGCATGTCCTGCGAATATATGTATATCGTTATTGACCCATCTGCGGCTCGGCCTTCGCACTTTTGCGGCTGCCTTGCGGCTGTCGCCGAAAAACTCTGTGTACGCGAAATATCAATAAAATGAAAATGAACTAATTTAATTAAAATGTCGGAGGGAGGGGCGGATCGGCGGGGGCCTAGTTTTTGTGGGTTGGGAAATCGTGGAAATCGCTGCTGGCCGCACTCCGCCGAAAGTTGTCGCTAAATTGCAGTGTGGCAGGCAGGGGGAATTATTTATGCATCGAGTGATTTGTCGCTTAATTCGTGTCGCACTTTACATAACCCGCTGACAGCAGAGGCGACGGTGACTGCTACCCTCTAGCAGTCATTTGAGCAGGGTAACAAACTAAAATTAAAAGACCAAACTTGCATAAAGGTGAGTAACGCCAGAGTTAATATATGTTCCCTATGCATCTTACTATTGAAGGTAGAAAATTCAGTTAACTCTCAAAATTTGAAATATCTTTGCCAAATCCTTTAATTTAGCAATATCTAAGTGTTGTTTTCTGTATTTAAATTCATTGTAGAACTTTCCCCCTCTTAGGAAAGAGCATTGCATCCTTTAAGTCTTTGAGTTTGAAGCATCTTTGCTGTATCTTTTAACTTTCCAATAACTAAATAATAAAACTATCTTTAAATTGCTCCAGAATAAGACAGCAGCCATGACTTCCCTGCGGCCAGCAGTCTTACTCGCGTTGCGTATACGCAGCGTTGCCCAAGCCTAGTGGATAATTGCAGCACTTAGGCTCAATTTGTGGTGATTTTTAATTGCTGGCGGGCTCATGAAACGATGTCGAATGGCCCAATATGAAAGTGAGCAAAAAAGAAAAAAAAACGTTAATTTAAGGGGGGCAGATTTCCATGGTCTCTTTACTTATCCATAAATAAAATGAAAAAAAAAGTTAGACTCAAGAGTGAGCCATTATTATTGTTATTCTTGTGCTTAATTTTTTCCGCCCAGCACTTTTTCTTAATAATACCGGGATGGAATAATAACAAAGAACTTGGCAGATAATAAATGCGCAGATTGCACAACAAATTAACGCAGGCGACGTGGGCGCGGGTGCACTGGCACTGCCCACTTGTCAGGCGTCTCCAGGCGAGAACCAACAAAAATAGTAAGAAAAAAATGCCCAGAAAATATGAGAACACTCGTGGCACTGAGCAGGCACACTAAACACAAGTGAGCAACAAAAGCGGCTCGGATCTGGCCCAGAGATCTCGCTGCTCGGAGGTGTGGCGGCCGCCTTTTGCTTATTGATTTTGTAATTGAAGGTTACATTTTAATGCCCTCGCCCGGGCTAGTGCACTTAACAGCGCGTATTGCCAGGACGTTGCTCCAGTTTCGGTTCGTTGGGGCTGGGGCCACGCCCTCGAGCAAGTTTGTTGCCCCTCGCAGGGATAATGTGGCGTGCGCCATCTGTCGGCCAAGGTGCCCACTGGCTGAGAACGCGTCCGAATTGGCCATTAAAATTGCACACAGAAATAGCAAGGGGGTGCTCTTAACGGCTACACCCCGGTGATAAGTGGCATTCTCAACACCTCAAGTTGGTATTTAAGGCGAGCATCAAGTGCACAGCACGCAGCCATTTCCGTTTAATCTGCCAGTTAAACCGCGTTGAAGCTCAGGTTAAGCGCACTAAATTTGCAATTATATCAGACAATATTTTAGATGGAGCTATCAGATGATGTTTATCGTTGTTAAGAGCATCATAAAAATCAAACAGAAGCTCACGTTTAGTGTTGACTTAAGGTTAAGCACACTAAAGTTAACAGGGAGTATTTTAAAATTTGTAATTATCGGCGATGCAGCTACCAGATAGTCTTAATATTATTGAAGGTCAGAAAAAAGTATACTGGAATCTTACTGAAGACATTAAAAATCATTCTAACAGTCATACATTATTTAAACCTCCGGTTTTACTTAATTTGCAGTAGTTTAAACATGCAGTTTTTTAAACTCTGTAATTCTTAGTGATCTTATTGGAAGAATTAATACAGATTGCACTAAAGTTCGCTGAAAACATAATAAGAATCTCGTTAATTGTTAACCTCTGGTTATATAAAAATCAAGTAAGTGGTTCTGTTCTTGAATACGGAATACAAAATCACACTGAGACTCACGTTTTTTGTTAACCGCGGGTTAAGCCCACTAAACGTGTCTGGCAATATTTAATAATCTCCAGTTATCACTGATGTAGTTGCTTGCATATTACAAGAAAATGTTACTGAAGCTCACGTTTAATATTAACCACTGGTTATGAATATATAACAGGCAGTGTTTTTAATTTCTTGTTATTGCTATTTTGATTTCTTTATGTTATTATTACCTTAACCTGCGGTAGTTACAGATAGTTGATGGAAAAATATAAAGAAAAATTATACACAAGCTCATGTCTAATTTAAATCAACGGTTTAATTTAACTAGTTATCACTGAGCAGCTAACACAATATAGTTTATTGCAATAAAAACATACTGAAGCCTCTGATTAATGCTAAACTAAGGTTAAACAATAAAAGCAACTTTTAGTCGCTGTTAGTTTAAGTTTAGATAATGAGACAGATTGGGGTTCGATATACATAGCTACAATGTAAAAGCGAGTCGGATATTGCAGGGCAATTTATTCACATACGACACCTCTTTAATCACGGCAATAACCTGAAGTTAAAGTATGATTTACTGCAGTCATCCCTGGCATCCTGCAGGGTTGACGCGGTCAGTCATACCCCCTCCGTGGAGCCTCTTCTCATGTATCGGTATTGATATCGATGCTACGCTGACGCGGCGCTGTCAGGGAGCTGTCGGTCATTAATCTTCGCCGCGTTTAGAAATTCCACGTCAAGTGCCAACAAAAGGCGGCCCAGGCCCAGTGAAGGGACAACTATGCACAAAAGTGGCATGCAGCATGTGTGATAATGGCCGGGAGTGTGTGTGTGTCAAAGTATTTAGGCAAATGTCGCCGGCTCAAAAACCCTGAAAACGCAGAACCCCAAAAAGCAGCCACAATGAGCATGGAAACAATGACAGGACTGGACAGCAGTTTTACCAGCAGCAGCAGCGACTCTCAAGTTGTCAGTTCCAAGGATACCCTTTAATTTGAAGGATGCCCTTTTAGGTGTTGGGAAATGGAAGAGGTGCTGAGAAATTCTAGTAATTCAAAAGAGTTTTCATTGGTCATGATTTATTTTAAATGTATATTTACCTCAAAAAATAAATACTTGCTTATTTTATTTTCCAACTATTGTGGTTCTTTTTTTGAAATGTACTTATAAATATTTTCAAAAAATAACGGCGCTTAAGGTTACAGAAGAGACTTTTGTGATTTGTAAAAATGCCTTCCTTGTCGCTAATATAATTAAAATTATTTATTATATCATAATAATATAACTTGTTTATTTTATCTTTCCATCTGTTGTTGATTCTTTGCAATGGTTTCATATTTATTTATTTTCAAAAACTAAAGCCGGCTGAATAGTATAAAGGTTCCTGAACGGCCTTTTGGGATAATAAAAAAATTACTTAAATTACTTCTTCAAAATTGCTTTCCTTGGGTGCTGATTTAATTGAAATGTGTATTTATATAAAACATATTTATTTGTTTTTATCTTATCTTCTTGTTGATTCTTTTTTGAAATGTATTTAATTGTAATTTACTCAAAAATATTTTTATAGCCAAGGGCGTTTTATTGAGAGACTTTTGCGACAAAATAGATTCTTTAAACTCCTTCAATTACTACTTAAAAAATTATTTTCCTGGGTGCTGATTTAATTAAATGAATTAATAATTCATTAATAAATATATATACATAAATATTTCTTTATCTTATTTTGATTCATTTGTTGATTCTTTATTTTTGTAATAAAATAGATTCTTTTATTTATTTAAATATTTGGTTATTTTATTTTTCATCTGTGGTTGATTCTTGGTAATGTTTATATAAATATTTTCAAAATCTTAAAGCTGGTTCATTATTAAGGTTACCAAAGAGCCTTTTGTGATAAAGGCGACACATCCTAGTACTCTTGGAAACCCTATATTACTGCTATACCTATGCCATTTTGGTTTGGGTTGCCTAGAGGATATACCACTTTCGATATTGAACCATCTCGAATGTTGTGGATGGCTTTGTTTCGCTTTGTTCGGAGCTCTGCCTGCGCCTTTGTGACCCACATAGACGTGAAATGCTGCGCCTGACTGGACGCCACGGCCTGACGGGTGACATGGCAGTGGGGTGGGCTTGGGGCGTTTTGGCTGCTCGGCTGGGTGGTCAAGTGGGCTGCTTCTGCTCTGGCCAAAGGACACTGGGCGGACCGACGCTATGGCTCGCTGCCCTCCGCCTGCTTGTCCTGTATTGGCTGTGCAATTATACAAATTAATGTCGGAGACAAAGAGCTTGCAGATTGTGCGATGCGATGCCATGCGATGCGACGCGACGCAACGCAATGCGATGCTAGCTGGCATTGTGCAAGTATTTATCGCGGGGAGCGGGTAATTGAAACATCACGCCATTACACAATGGCACAACATTAACAACAACCACGACCAGAGGGTGCTGGCGGGGCTGCATTTAGCAGCGGTGCCCAGGGAAGCTCGAGCTCATCAACAATGACAATCGATGATTGCCGCTGCATCGGGGAATTGAGTTCACTTGGAAAAAAGCAATGCATTGAGATTGAGAGAATGTGGATAATTGAAGGCAGTGATTGTCGGTGTGGGTTAGCCACCAACTTGCTATAGGCAGATAGAGTGCTTAATTTCTTAGAATTATAAAATATTAACTTAAAAAGTAAGATATATTCGTTAACAATGCTCTAATTTTTGAATGTAAGAAGTAAAAGTAAATGGTGTTAATTTTTTTCTTTAATTCCAAGCAATATCTACTATTTGAATATGCTGGACTAGTTAGTCCTTAGTTAAGGCAAAGTTCGACTGGAAATAAATATATCTGGCTCGAAGGACCAATGATTTTATTGAGAATGACGACTTTAGGTTTCCAAAAAAATAAGTTGAGCCAAGGAAGTGATCAGAAATGATCGATCCATTTTGCTTTTATAAGAAAGAATGGCAGCTTAACAACTACCACAGACTTTCGATTACACTGGATATAAAACTGATCCTATGAATTTTCAGAATCGATTTAATCGAAAAAGATTTAAAACGTCTTGAAAATCGACGCGTATTTGTATTCGTGAATGAAATAAGTAAAAAGTGTTGTATTTTTATTTATTTTACTACATATAAAGATATATTACAAATACAACAATATATATTGATGCATCACATAATTAATGCTATAAAAAAGGTGAGGGACACCGAGAAGTTTTTATTTAAATATCCATATATCCATTATATGATTATTTTTTTTTGTTTAAACAAAGGTCGGGAGATCGTTCTTTAAACAAAGAACGAAAATTTCGTAAACTTTGTTATATTTAAATTTTAAATTTCGAAAAATATCGCTGGTAACATGAGTATATCGATAAAATGTAAAAATATAAAGGGAATTTTAATTAATTCACATGTTTTTTCTAATTATATTGATTTGAAATATAAAATAGATTTTATAAAATTATTTTATACACTGTATACTTAATTATCAATTAAGCTACATGATAATTATCAGCCATGGCTGTATATTATAGTAATTTACAAGCAAATAAGTAACATTTACTCTTAAATTGTATTTGCTGTGTACTCTGTGCTCGCTGCCACCAGCAGGACTCCTCGGTCCTTCAGTGTCCTGTATCTCTCTGTGTGTTTGTGTGTGCTTCCCCGGAATTGGCAGTGTCAAAAGTGGTGGCGCCATCTTTTCTTGGAGAATGCTTTTATGACCTCCTCCCGTGTCTTAACTCCTTCAAGGATCTTCCGTCGCGCTTTTGTGTGTCTTTGTTCCGAAGGTTGGCTGCCCTCCTGCCCCAGCGGCAGCGTCGCCTTGGTTGCGAAATCGAAATCAAAATCTAAACTAAAACCAAAACTGATACCGAAATCGAAATCTGGGTGTTAGTTGGGGTACAGCTGAGACTGGGGCTGGGACTGGGGCATTACATAAGAGATACGCTGGCGGTGTCCCTCGTCACGACAACGCACAAAGTGCGCATAAATCGCGCGCGCGACCCACAAACAAAAAATTGTTAACCAGCCTTTGGGCCATGGATCAGAAATCGCAAATCAAGCCCAGTCTCCGAAACGGCCTCCCAGTCTGCGGCCCACTTCTGCCGGTGCTGTTGTTGCTGCTGCCTTTCGAAACGCTTAGCCCGGTCTGCAAGTCCTCGGGTTTGAGCTGCGAGCTCCAAGCTCCCAGTTCCAAGCTCCCAGCTCCCAGCCCCACTCCGAGTCCCAGCTCCCACTCTCTCGGCCTGGCCGCAGCGATCCAATCCGATCTGGCTGCCCAATTTCCGCGCCCATTCCGTGGCGGCTGCGTGAGAACCAGCAAAAAATAACAAATGGTTACTAAGGGGTATGCGGTTCAAGAGATACCTCCTAAGAGCTCAAGAACTAATTTCTAAATATTTTATTTATTAAATATTTGTTTAATACACTATATACCATATATAATATTTTAAAAACTATTCAAGCATTTTCTAGCTTTGTAAACATATTAATATATATTAATGTACTCGTATTTGTAGTACTATAAAAAGTATTATCTTAAGTTAGAAACTTAATGCCTTAGTCACCTAACCTAATATAAAAAATGTTCTATTAATTCAATAAATATTACAAAATATTTATATTATATTATATGTATATATCTCCATATAAGCATATTATATCCATTATATCCATTATCGCTTTGTGAACATATTGTTTTCTTTTATTATAAAAAGTGTACGAATTCATAAATTAATGCCTTAGTCGCGTATATTAATTTTAAATATTAGTTTACCAATTAAATAAGAAATAGTTAACTATTGGAAAATATTTCAAGATATTAAGCTTACACACATATCCATATACAAAATATTTAGAAGGTGCTTAAATACAAGATTAGCAAATATACGTTATAAATATATATTTACTAATTGACTAAGACAATTTTTAGAATTTTTTTTTAAATATTGTATTAAATTGTACTATTTTGAAAGATATTTACAGATGTAAAAAAGATATTTACTCTTAACTTTTTCAAAAATATTTATTAAGTGCTTATTATAAGGAAGTGTACAAATTACTAATTTAAAAATATAAACAATTTCGTTTATACTTTTTTAAATAATTTTAAATATTGTACAATAATATTCTTTAACATATTAACAGATATCCAAATAAAAGATATTTATAAGTTGCCTTGGTCTAAATAGAGCAAGTATATGAATTAAATCATATTTTAAGAATTGCAGAAAAGAAAAGAAATTGCATTCCTAAAAATATATGTCTACAAAAATGCTCAGTTATAATTTATATTATATTTAATAAATATTAGCATGCCTGAATACATCATAAAATAAATTATACTTATTAGATTTGATTTGTTGGAACTTTTTAGTATAACATAAGCTATAACCTTAGTTCAAAATTAATTAGTTTTATTTGTAATACAATGTAAACCATAGCAGGGTATCATAAAAACCGTAAAAAGTTTTTAGTCGGTACCAAAAAAATAAACCAAGGAAAAACAGTTGCAGCCAAAAAATGTGTGCAGGCTGGGCATGGAAAATATGCACGCACCCGGGGTGCGGCGAAGGAAAACGGAAAATGGCAAAATGGAAAATCGGGGCCATTTATAAAAGCACTTGACAAGAGCCACGTGAATGATATGGCAAGAGAATCAATACTTCAAGAGCTGCAGCGTATAGACAAAGTAATATTCTCAGGGAACTAAATATCCAATATAAATAAATGAATAGGAGAAAATGCATTGATTTCTAAACAAATTAAACAATTGAAATTTGAACTATTAAGTGCATTTAATATTACATGACCAGAATCTAAGTCTTCTATGGCAAAGATTCTCTATAATAAGATAAAGCTGCTTACTATGAAATGTTCCATCAACAGAACAAGATAGTTGCAGTTTTCAACTCCAACTTTATGACTTAATTTAGAGGCCATTCAGCTGTGTTTTAGTAATTATTAAAAGTTACTGCTGACTATGTTACTCTTAAGCGAAAAGCTAACCCATCGGAGGCACTTCCTCCTGCCGCATTCAGGGGGCAAGTGCCGGCGACGCCGACAAATTTCCAATTAAACAATCGATTCAAAGTTTTGATTCAAGCTTCGATTCAATTAACTCGATCAGCTCTGGGCGGAGCAGGTGGACGGGGGAGATGCGTGGCGCGCCTGCGTTTTTGGGTTTCAGTTTTTTGCTGCTACGGCTGCTGCCTGCTTTGCCAACTGGCGGCAAACCCGTTCTGCTTTTATTTTTCTCGGTTTTTCTCTGTTTTGTGCCGCCACTGCAACTGCACCACATTTGCGCCGAGCTGCAGTCGTATAAATAGGCCCCAAGAACGGCGAATCAAAGCAGTTAACAATCGCAATCCAATCGGACGCAGTCGATCTTTTTTTCAAGTGAACAAGGATAACGTTGACAATAATGGTATTCAAGGTGCGTGGACACAGTAATCGGCGACAGGCTGACACACAAGGATACACAAGCAAAGCACTCACGAGTGGCCGCCTGCAGTTGTTATCCTTTCACTCGTCAACAGGACGCCCTGTCAAGCTGCCAGTTTCAAGCGTGTTTCGTCCTTTTGGCCCAACGCCCGAGTCCAAGTCCGATCACAAGCTGACCTCAGACCAACTGAAAGTGCATTCCAATCTCGGTTTCAATTCAAATTCAAATTCAATTTCAAGGCAAACTCAAACGAGAACAAGAGCAGCAGGCCAGCTAATTGTGACAGCTAATTGAGGTAGAATGGGGGATCGGGTTACCAGAGGGTCCTAGGGAAGGGCTCTAGTGCGAAATGAAGTCAAGTAGCATATACGAAATGCAAGTTTAGCACTCGGAAAGCTAAAAAACTATATTTTACGAGTATATGCAAAGAATTAAAGTGTTTCTGAGTTGGGGTTAATTTTTACACCTTTTACACCTTCACACCGCAAGGAATTTATTTATATATTTGTCCTATTAATACCTCCTAGTAAGTAAGTTTCCTATTTTTGTTTCTTTCTAAAAATATTCAATGAAATGCACAAAAGTGTCCCTAAGTTGTTTGGGTTTATTTTGAGTTGATTCCATTAATTGCTCCCTTTTGGCAAGAACTTTACTTATATACTTCCTATTAACACTTCCTAGTTAGTTTGCTGTTTTCACGCTTCTGCTAAAAACTCTTCTCTTTATACAATTACATATTTAACAACAACTTGGGTCATGTTGTTAGCTGAGTTTATGGTCTGTTTGTGCAGGGATTTGCAGTACTTCACCTGGACAGCCTTGTGTGTCCCTCGATTAAGCGATAAGATGTCTCCGCAGCTACCTGGCTCCCTCTCAAGGTTGCCGGCGGCTGAGAACTTTGCCAACTTAATTAAAAGTTTGTGCGCCTGCAATTTCCTGCAGCCCGAAGGAAACGCCCAAGTGCTGAACATTGTCAGCTAACCATATTGCGCATTTGCATCCTGCCTCATCCATCTTTCCCTTATTTCCCTCTCCGCCCGCAGGTACTCCTCTGCGTTGTCCTGCTGGCGATCGCCGTTCAGGCCAAGCCCGGCGGTCCCGCCGCCTACTCGATCAGTGCCCCCAGCGTGGACCACGCCTCCGTGGGCAGCACACAGGAGCACACGGTGAAGGGTCACTACGGGCAGTCGTCGCAGTCGGACTACGCCAGCCAAGTGCAGACGGCGCACTCGCAGTCCCATGTCCAGCGCTCGAGCATCAGCAATGACGCCGGCCTGGCGCCCGTCGCCGCTCACGGCTATGCAGGTGAGTCAAGAGAGAGAGAGAGAGGGTCCCCGAAATCCTTTACCGAACACCTGTTGCCAGATACAAACCACCACCACCAAACACCACCAGCACCACCCAGCACCAAGCTCACGCCACTCACAGTCACTCACGCCACCACTTTTATTCGTAGTTGCACGTAGTTGCAGTGATGGTTAGGTTGCCACTATATAAGTATACCCTATATAAGTATACCCTGATATAAGTATACCCTATATCCTCTGTAGATAGCTTACACAAAGAAAAGATAACCCAGACAATAGAAATAGAAAGCATAACTTCACCAAATAGATAATAATTCTGACAGGCGGGCAAGGCTGTATATTGAGAAGAAGTTTGATGTGATATATCGATATACCGCTTAATATCACATCGAATTATCATAAGCTTTGATTTATCAAATTTAAAATATCTAGAGATATATCTTTTTTAAATCTAAAATATCGGTGTTATCGATAAATAGCTCTTGCATGTGATTAAATTTTATTTGTTTCGTTTACCGATTATATTGTTTTTATATATTGATCAGAGTATAGTTTTATGTTACATATTTTTGAAAGTTTTGGATCAAAATTCGATATTGTGGCGATAATCCGACTACAAGAGGGGAATATCCAGAGATAAACCGTATATACAGACATCGCTATAAATATCGCTCTCAAAAGTATTTTGATATAAGACAATTTCTATTATCGAAAAATATCGATATTACCGATAAATTTAAAAATAATGCTATTAAATTGTTTTGTTTCCAATTTATAATTATATTCCTTTATGGATTTATCGGACATGTTAATAAAACCTATATTTAACTTTCACCTTAAATATGTATTGAGATCGATATTATTTAACTACCCGATCTCTGCCTCTAGGTGGGTAGGTTCAAGTGGTGAGACTCATTCTACAGCCTCCAATTAGAGCCTTTTTGATTCACTCCCTCTCACTCACCAACCTCTGCCTCTTGGTTTCATAGATAGTTCTTAGTGCACAAAAGACCTGAAGCCCAGGTACACACACTGCCCAGCAGCCAACCATCACTGCTCAGTTGATTTTTAACATTTTAACCGAAAAAAACCAAAACAAAAAAAGCTGCTCCGGCCCATGCCATCGCTGCGGCTCCCGCCTATTCCCTGGGACTGGGCCACACGGCCCCTGCCCAGATCCAGGTGCAGGGCTTGGGCTACGCCAGCCACGACCCCGCCCCTGTCTACGGCGGACACTATGCTGCCACGGCACCGGCTCTGCAGATCTCCGGACTGGGACACAGCGTGGGACACCTGGGCGGCCTGGGCGGCCTGGGACACTTGGGACTGGGCGGCTATGGGGGCTACGGAGGCTATCTCCATGGGGGCTATAGCTCCTACGCCGCCGCTCCTGCCCAGCTCTCGCATGGATACCAAATTGCAGCCGCTCCAGCTCCTGCTCCCGTTGTGAAGTACAGCGCCGCTCCGGCCTACGGTAGGTGACCGGCATGCGGAACAAGTCACTTCCTGACTCTCCTCCGCTCCTCGCCACACACTAACCGCACTCTCCGCACGCTTCCTGTTTACCCCCCGCTATTTCTATGTTTTTCCTAAGCGATTTTCAACTAATTTTTCACAGTCTTTTTCGGGGAGTAGAAACTTTATTGTGTTTGCGCCATCGCTGGCCAAGTGAACTTGGCAAAAACAAACTTTGCTCTGCGCTTTCGGTTGTTTCGCTTCATCAGGTTAGAGCAGGAGATAGGGAATAGTGTTGGCTCCCAAAGGATACCAAGAGGGATATGATATCCTTGAGATCGTTTGGCTACACAGCAGAGAGTTGGATAAACGTTCGGGGAAATTCCTTTAGGTTGGAAAGAAATCTAAGCCACAGATCCAGGGAATGGTCTTAGAGATCATTGTGATCCCAAAATGTTTCTTTTTTTTTCAAGGTCAATCGATAGAACCCCTTCCAACGGGGGCAATAATCTGTTTTGGGTTCGTCTGCCATCGATTTGTCTTGCCGGAAAACAGATATAACCACTAGGAAAGGTGGAGGTGCGGGATACCGGCAAGTAATCAATCATTTATACCCAGTGCCATGGGCCTAGCCTGTGCCCCCAAACTCCCATTCAGTGGCTTTAAAGCAGATGGAATGCTGGTCTCCGGTCAAGGCTTGTTCTACAAATCGAGGCAGCCACACGTCGGTGGTCCCAAAAACTGCATGAACCGAGAAGCGGCGAGTCACCCAATTCCGAATCGGCGAGTCACCGGTTCCCGTTCACTTAGGTGTCACTTGATTGATGTTGGCCTGACGCTCTTGGGGATTTTGTCCTGTGCCGGCGGACACTGAGAGAAAAGGTTGTGAGCTTATCCAATGGGTGGCTTTTCCAGAGATCTTAGTGGCTATAAAAACCTAGTTTTGTGTTTCTGTAGAGTAAGCATGGCGCATACTTGATGTTGCTGCTTTCAGAATATGTATATCACGTATACGCCAAGTTGTATGAGAGAGAGAGCTAGTTTTTTATATCCAAGAGTAGGTTGCAGTGACCAAAGTGGGGACATTCTCTCCATAATGAATATTCTTCAAATTTGAGCAATTTGACATTAAAACTACATAATATATTTGTATATTGAGCGCAGAATAATCAGCCTAAAGGTTAATTTAGTTAGTTGTAATTGGTAAACGGCATTTCCAGTTAATAAGCTTTATTCCGCTTTAAAGTCGAGTGTCTATCTACCTCCGTGGAGCCACGGGACTTGTCAGGTGGTTGCCGTTGACAACCTTTAAGTGGGTTGGGGAAAGAGCCAAAAGAGCCAACGGAAGGCCGAGCAGAGTATTGTCCAAACAATGGACACGATGCTAATTTGGGGTAGCTCCATGGCTCCATGGCTCCATATCTAGGCCCCGGCCAATCTGTCTCTGTCCATCTGTCGTCTCTTTATGTCTCTCCTGGCCCGCTTTTTGTGTTTGCATAGAACCAGCTAACTTCTGTGCGTTCCACAGCTCCCGGAATCATTGGACACGGCATCGGGCTGGCCGCCCCCGCCTATGCTGCCCCCGCCTACGCCGCCCCCGCGTATGCCACGCACCTGGCCGCTCCCGTGGTGAAGTGAGTAGAGCAGGTCCGGGGCCAGGTCCTGGTCCAGGACCTTATTAACAAGCCGCCCCTAATCGCCACCTCCTCCACTCATCACTTTTCAGGGCCGCCGTCGCCGCACCCGCCCTGGTACACACATCGGTCTCCGGCCATGGCATTCACTATGGCTACTAGATGCCATGACGGGCAGGGTCTGGGTCTGGGATGGGTGTCCCGGGCTGGGCTGGCATCTACCGAGGTCCACCACTAATAGGAGCAATAATACCCAGAGCGTGTCGGTAGCTCTGCTCGCCGTAATTAAAACTCAATTTGTTAACTGCACCGAGAGCTGAATACACGCTGACCTGTGACCTGTGGGCCCCAGCCCCAGCCCCGACCCGACCCGAGACCAGACCAGACCACACACCTGGCGCATGCAGTTTCCACCATCATCGTGTGCCCCAAACCTAACCCCAGCCCAAGCCCAACTTCAAACCCAAGCTGCGTGTGTGTCACTTTTTTTTTATCGCGGTTGAATTTACGTTGTATTTAAACTTATTTTGTAAACTGAAACGAAATGCATGTGGAAATGTTGGAAAAAATAAACTCATTGTTATAACTGACCCGAAAGTGCAGCACAACAAAGGGGGTTGGGTGTGGTTTCTGCAGGACTCCCTGTCACGCCATATGATATATGATATGATATGGATACGGTGCAGCGTTGAGATTTATTCGCCATGCATCAGTTGATCAGCATACTTTATGGCGCATAACGCGACACGCCTCCTCGACCCCATAACTCGGGATAGACAGTGAGTTTCATGCGCGTAAGTTTCAGCTAAAAGCAATGGTTATGTTGGTTCGTGAAACTCTGAGGGCCAAAATAAATGCTTTCATTTTGATGTAATAAAAAATAATAATAATATTATATTAAGGATAATATTAAGATTTATCAAAGTTTAGAATTCCCAAGTCAAAATGATGTGACACGATTATTGACAAAAAAGCAGCTGTAAATAAAATAAAGAGGTTTTATCGAGAGGGAAAATGCAATATAATTCATTTGATATATGGAACCAATTAATTTTATCAATGAAATCATTATATCAATTATTTAATCAAATTTAATATTGCTTTATCGCATGTACTATATTGTTTACACTAACTAAGATGTTTATACCATATTTAGTATCTTTTATCTAAAGAAAACGTTGGATTTAACTAATCGTTAACTTTGATATATAAAATTTTAAAATATGAAAAAAATCGAATTAGCATTTTGGGATTGACAATCGGTTTATAGAGTATATAGCGTTAGCCTTACAAAATGTCTTATAAAATATCGATACAATACCAATAAATCGATATTGTCTGTCATCTCTAATAAAAGACTTGCCTTCTACTAAGCGATCTGTGTGTGCGATCTTGTTGTATTTCCATTTACCGTAAATGGTAAAAATCGGTTGGAATAAGATCGTACCTTAACTGATTTATTGGGCTGTAAGGAGATCCTCGCTTCCAACAATGAAGCGCACTGTATAAACTGCACCATAAATAGTACGAATTGAGCAGCGCCAAATGGCAAGTGAAAGTGGAAAGTGGAAGGGCCCCGAAAAGCAATTTACGTCACATCGGGCATAGCACATGGCTCGAAATAGATGATAACCCGTTTATTTCGGTCCCTTCCCAAAATACTGCGCAGCAATGTGTGGCATCAAAAATGTCAACGAGTCGGGAGGCGAGAGTGAAAGTCAGAGTTGGCCAAAGTCTGTTGCCTGAGCCGGGCCAAAGTTGAGCGATGCGCTGACCCGGGAGCAGGACGGCCCTAAGAGCCATCAAGCAGGATAACTCTCAACAAGGATAACTCCGAGCGGGGGACGTGGGTCGGGGAGCGTGGCCTGTGACGCCACTCAGTTCCATAAACAGTGACGCAAGTGGATGCAAGGTATAAATAAACACTCCTTCACGGGCTTCCCTGGGCGTTAATTAAAATGTTATTTTATGTTTCATTTCGATGAGAGAATTGCGTCATAATATTATGTATGGTACTTTGTAAGGTTGGTAATTAGTGATACTGCTCAGAGGATATTCGACAACTGGAGAGCAGCCAGAGCAGCTGCCCAAAGGCAAGGTTTTAAAGGTAATTTCTGAGAGTACTAAGCCAAATTAAGGTGGCTTTCCCAAATTGGCAAGTCAATAGTTTAATGATGTATTTGCACTTTCAATAAAAGCCTGCCCAAGGTCCTTCGATCAGTGTCCTGTGACTTGTTTATGGTTTACTGCTGTTGACATTTGACTAACGCAAATTATTCACTTATCTCTCGCTCGTTAATAACTTTGCTGCTTGTCCACATTCGAGCATTCGAGTTGTAAATTACCCGCCTCTCGGGTTTCAGGACCTCATTTTACGAGGACGAGAACAGGAACAGGCACGAGCAGGAGCTCGAACCAGACACGAGGCACTCGAGGACTGTCGTCAGTTTGGCACTTGGCTGAAAAGTTATTTCCTAATTATGCAGCTAATTAGGAAACTGAACTGAAGAGTGTCTGACAATGGTGATGGTGCAGTATCCTGGCTACAGGTGGCCAGGTGGACACTGGTCCTGCCAAAAGTGGCACAACACCGGCAACCCCCCAGAGCTCTTTCTCCCTCTCTCTCACTCTCTCTGTCTCCGTCTCTAGGGAACTCCATTGTTTACCTTTGTCTCCATCGGCTGCTGCGTTTTGTTTGGGGAAATGAACAGGATGTGGTCCTGCGCACACAGACGCACACTCGATAAGGATACACGCACGGGACCCACGGGGGCGGCTTATTTAGTAACAGTGTTTGCTCTGCTCCCCCAACTCTGGCTAGTTTCCCATTTCCATTTCTTTTGCTCTCCCCTTGTTTGCATTTCTGCGTATTTGTTTGGTCGTCACTAAATTGGAATTTTCCATGCAAATATGTCGATTGGGGGGCCGGGATCTCCGCCCGCTCGCTCTCCTTCGACTGAAGCGCCGTTTTTCCAATTAATATCCCCGGCCTACCAAGGCTGTTCTTTGAAAGGGATGATTGGCGGCGTCGCATCTCTAATTGAATTAGTTTCGAATGGCCGCCCTCGGAATCCCGAGTCCGGAGTGCAGATTGGGTGTAATCAGCTGGCCCTCTTGGCCACACTTATTGTTTTTCCCCATTTTCCGGACGGCGCCTTATGATGCCTTGTTTGGCCTGTTTCATGTCCTGCCAAATGGGGCTAAGTCAGCGGGTCGTCGGCAATGGCACTTCTCCGTCTAATGCAATTCTCGTGTCTTGGCTGGCGTTCCTCTTGCTGTTTATATTGGCACCGATGTAGTACAATATGCCATGTACGTTGCACCGATGTCCTTGTCAAGGACACGCCACAGCAGCCCAATTGGGCTCCACTCCATATAGAAAATAAAGTAGAGTTTAATGTAAAGGTATTCGAAATATCGCAATAAGTAAATATGTTATACCTTAAAACAATATGTAAGAATTTCTCTTGAGTCATGCAATTTCCCAGTAAATAAATCCGATTAAAGCATTAATTGATCGTGTAATAGCCACAATCCAAGTCCATTTAACTCGATATATCGCTCTAACAATTTATTGCCGCCGTACACAACCTCTGAGCATATCACAGACAATTTTCGCATAAATAAACTCTAAATAAGACCGTATATAAATATCTGGGATATTTTCCTGGGACTGCTCTTGGCACGCCCCCTAGAAGTTGTGACTGAGATCGCCGCCTGAGAAGTCCGACGCGGACGGGAACGAGGGGGCAGCAAGCACGGAGGACATGGGCACCGCCATGCCAAAGCTCTGCCGGGTGGTGGGCGCCATATGGCTGGTGGCGAACTGTTGAGCCACCAATTGCTGCTGCTCGCGGAGCACGTCCTGGTGCTGCTGCTGCATGAATCCCATGTGCTGTTGGGTCGAATAGAAGTCACCGCCTCCCATACCAGACCCGGGAAGCGGTCCGGACCCGGGAAGCGGTCCGGACCTCGCAGCTGTCCGCGGAGAGCCAGAGGGCTGCAGGCCATTGCTGCTGAACTGTGGACGTCGGTAGGCGAAGCCGGCGGCGGCTCCTTGGGGACCCTGCTTTGGTGGCTGCTCCTGGGCTTGGGGCTGGACCGGGGACGGTGCCTGAGGGACAGAAACATCCGGATAGGTGTGGTAGAGCTTCTGCAGCAGCTGATGCTGCTGTTGCTCGAACTCGGCGCGCTGGCGCTGGTAGTCAAGAAAGGCGGCTTGCATCTGGTCCGCGTAGCTGGGCATGTTGAGCACGCCAGCGTCCACCGCAGGCGCTCCGGCAGCGGCACCTCCTACTGGACCTCCGAAGCCGGACTGGGCCAGGATGGCCTGCTGTTGTAGCTGCTGCTGCTGCAGACGATTCTGCTCCTGGAGAGCGGGGATGATATGGTCTGCCCGCGGCTTGCCGATGGGGTGTTGAGGGGTAAGGCGGTATGGGTGATACTGCGGAGCGAGAGGGGAATATGTAATATAAGCTATGAGGAAGAATGTACCTATATAGCTCCGGAAGTCGGTAGACAGGATTTTCTTTAAAATATTTAAAGAATTTCACAAATTGTGAGCAACACGAGAAAGAAAAGGATAGAAAACTCTCGTAGAAGCTACCAAGATCAGTGTTTTAAAGCCACTGGACCCGGAAATCCCCAACTGAATCCCCCTCGGAATCTTACCGATCGACTGCCATGGCTGCGGCGACTCTTGTTGGACCTCATGTTGCGCTGTCTGAACCACAAACAGTGGACGGTACGAAGAAGCCACGGAGCGCCACCTGCTGCACTGCCACTAAACCGTTGAATGTCCCGCTACTCGGACAGGGAATTCGCGACTCTGGCGTGATAACGAACGACAAGGTGTTCCGAAAAAAACACGTATATTTTTTATAGAGCGATAGACAAATTTCAATTTTAACTTAAATTTTTGTTTCAATTTTATAGCGAGAGCGGAAACGAGGGACCAAAGTGAACAAACCAATCGTGCATCTGAGACTGACTGACTGACTGAAACAGACTGAACCTGCTTTCCCGTTGACACCTGTCTACGACACCCGAAAGTCTACTGCGATCTATCTGCATTGAAATTAAGTTTCATTTCAAACACTACGCGATTGAGCACCTCGAGTAATTGTGGATCAAGGCTTAAGGAAACTACCATTACTTCTAAGGCTTTCTACGTACTAAGCTTATAAAATATATGGAAATAATTAACCAGCTACTGCTTTTCACTTGCAATCATTTTGTATACCCTTGCAGGGTATTATAATTTTAGTCAGAAGTTTGCAACGCAGTGAAGG
>JAEIHY010013495.1:0-13981 GCA_018904565.1 Drosophila tsacasi | reverse complement strand
CAATTAATTCAGATATTTAATACTGGTTTTTGATCAATATTAAATCGGAATATTTAATTCACTTCTAATATAAGTTTGAATAGCATCAAGAAATTTATTCCTGACTTCTTTCAGATTCCTCTTTCTCTCAGTGAAGTATTGCCATCCCTTTCATCCTTGAACATACCCCAGTAACCTGTATTTTGCTTGTATTTGGCAGGAGCCAACCCCGCATTTAAATATATAGGTGTATTTTTTGTTCCACTCCTTTGACCTGATGCCGACGTGTTAATGTCTCAGTTACTACGGCGCCGTTCCTTAAATTCCCCAGTCCTTGAGATTTTTGGCAGGCGGGGCGGGGAGGCGTTAATTAAAGCAACTGGCGAACCCTTTGAAAAAGATTTCATTTCATTTCGTGTATAGTGGGCGCCTAAGCGACTTTTAATTGAGTTCCGTTTCCCGCGTAGCTGGGTGTTGCTGAAGTTGCCATTTTATGCGCACAATTTGGTTAATTAAAATGCTACAATTGCGTTGGCATTTTTGTGGCGCCCTTTCCCCTCTTATCAGCCCGCTCCAGGTGCTGGCAAGTGTCCTTGTCGCCAGGATCCTCAAGGCGACGGTTGCACACGACGCATATGTTGACGGAAGTTCAAAAGTTGGGGGCGAGTCCGGGGGCGGCCATTGAAGTTGAGGACTTGCCACACATCGAAGTGATTCCATTCAAGCGTTTGCCACACATTAAGCACAAGTTGTGCTGCGAGTTTGTTTGGATTGCTTTCACTTTTTTTTGTAAATTTAATTCCTTTAAAGTGTTACTCTCGCGCAAAGTTGGGCTTTTCAATTAGGCTAAGAGCGGAAACGTGGCCACCGCAATCGCCACTTCCGGCGGATATATAAAACCGTTACATTTGCACAAAAAAGCGCGCGAGCGAAGGAAAGAAAGAAAGAAATCTCCGCATATCAAATGAACAGAACGGCAAGCATTCTGTGCATATTTCGTGCACATTAAACATTCATTTCTATTTTATTTTTTTTTACTCTTTTTTCGGCTTGCATCTGGGCAAACAGAGGAGTAGTTGAAGTGGAATATTTACATTTGTATTCGCCTGTAAAGTTTTTTTTTGCCTGGACTTTGCTTTTGTCTGCTCATAGCTTCGGGATAGTTTTGAATGGTATTTAGAAAGAGTCTTAGACTTGCTAGAAATGAGTCGTTCTTCAACAGTTTAATAAATAAAGTTGGTAAGAAAATACTTTCTGGTATACTTTCAGCCACTACAAAACAAAAAGGTTTTTATTTCAGTTCAACTTAAGGGGTATCTCGTAGTCCTAACCATCAACAACCCAGCCAACTTTTCTAGTTTTTATCTGTACTTGCATGCCGCTTCTCATGCAACATTTATGAGCCTTTTCGGGGCTCTTCTGCCAGTAGTTTTCATGAATTTTGAGAGCGCCGAAATGTGTGCAACATTTTGAGCTTAATATTTCCAAGGGACTCTTCGCTAAAACGCTAAGTGCAGAAGCCATTTGAATGCTAAGTTCCCTGAAAGTTGACCTTTGATGCGGAACTGAGTCAAGGAGCGGAGGACAGAGGAACCTTTTTCTCAACTTGGGTCAATTAACTCATTAAACTCCGCACTGTTTTCCCTCGCTCAGTGCCAATTAGCGAACAATTAGGCCAGGCCACGGGCAGATTTTTCATGAGCAACCGAAATTTCTATCAATTATAAATGTAATTGGGGGAAATTAAAAGGTGAGGAGATGTGGCCGAAAATTTACTTAGGAGACTCAAGGCTACTCCTTGTCCTTTTCAGAGAGTTTGTTTATACCAAACGAAATCCTTGAGAAAGCCAGACAGACCACCATTTTTCCTCAATGCTGTCAGTTCATAAAGTGTGTGTTTTGATATAAACTTTCTGGCCATGAAACTTTTCTGCTCAGATTATCGTGCGAGATTTTTGAAAGCTCCTCGCAACCGCCGCGTATTGTTGGCTCACCAAACTGTTGCATCCTTTTAGCCAGTTCAGTCGAGTTGAACATGTGTTTGCTGTGTCAACTTTTCCCTTCAACTTTTTGCCATATTTTTCCAGAGCTAAAATAACGCTATCTCCGAAGCGGGGCCTACAAAGTTTTCTTCGCTTTTTGTGCATTTCCCGGAAAATTATTGAGTACACATAAGCTTTCGCATCATCAAAGAAGAAAAATCCCAAAAATATAATTCCAGTAACACATTGAATAAAATAATCCAAAGAATTACACCGAAGTAAATAGACTTTTATTTATTAAGATGCTCGGATTTGTGAGTTGTGAACAGATGGGAACACTGTCCACTTTGAGTTACATTCAACAGCTACTACAGGTGGGGGGACACAGCGAATGGGGAATCATATTTTCCTATGGGAGATGGGACTCTCGGCGGTTTACATATGGGTGTTATTTTTTAATAGCAGTAGACGACATTTAACAGTTTAAAACAATGGACCTAACTTAACTGGGGCGCCGCCTGGTAGTTGGTTTCGTCTTCATCGCACTCCTCCTAAAATAGTACTTGTACTAGCTAACTAATCGCACTCGCAGATCTGTGGAATTCAATGAAAGTTCAGTCTCTTAAGATGCAGTTGCCTGGCTAAAATCGTATCCAAGGATTCGCCTATACGGAGTTTTCCTCGAGTCCTTGCTGCAATTTCGAAACAATTAGTCAGGGAATTGGCGGAGGACTGCCCACTGGACTCACCCTCATCAGGGGACTTATGGCGCGGGGCATCACGCTAAGAGTGCTGCCGGAGCTCATGGCATTGCCCCCCGCCAGAGCGGGCATCGTGTGCAGGGCATTGTTCGATCCCCGGTGGATGGATAGTGGAGCATGTGGACCAACCAGCGTGGTGGTGGTGGCAGAGCTCACGCACGACTCCCGCTTCCCGCGGCCATAGTAACTGGTCAGGGGTCTGCAAGAGGAGAAGGGGTCATCTAATCCGGTTACCTCGTCCTCAGTTAGTCCTGGTCACTTACCGCATGCTCTCGGCTCGAGGGGAACCACCGCCTTTCGTGAAACTTTTCGTCGTGTATCTGCCAGCAAGGATTACACCAGGAACAATTGTAACTCACAAATGATATCCTTAGTTTTAAATGTCTTGGTCTGAGTGCAGACTCACCTTCGGTTCTGGTTCAGCTGGATGGTGCGCGTGTCCCGCCACGTGGAAATGTGGTGTCGCAGTGCATTTCGCACCTCCGAGTTGAGGAAACAGTAAAACAGCGACACGGAGAAGCCCTAGGAGAGACACGTCCTGGCTTTAGCACAAAGAGGAAGTAGGCTACGAGGAGACACAAAACCCACCTGAGTGCTCAGTAGAACTGCTCGCAGAACCGCAAACATGTGACCCATTAAGCCAGATTCCGAGGGACCGGCTAATACCACCAGGTAGGTGATGCCAAAAAGAGGAATGAGCACCAGCAGGGCCTTGGCCGCCTTCCTATACTGACGCGTCTCCACGGTGTTGGCCGACCGAAGCTTTGTGATGAGAACCTAAAAGGAAGGAAATCCCATGACTCCCTGAAAAAGGAGACTTCCCTGTGCCCAGTCTTACGCACCCACATGATGCGCAGCAGGAAGGTGAGATTGATGATTAGCACCGCACAGACAGGCCCCTGGTATATCCAATCCACATGGGTCTCCTGCATCCAGGGACAGTTGATGTCATACTGTCAAAGAAGGCAAAGGTGAGACCAGAAAGGTGAGCTACTGCTAGCTCCAGAAGCAGCTAATCCCAGAACGGACTCAGACTCTCACCTTTTCGGGGGTGCTGTATGTGACCGTCAGACTCTTGGCCACCGCCCAGGTGACAATGAACACCGCAGGACCACCTGTCGACGGCGGGGGAGAGACTTAATTGGAGACCACGGGAGGTCTTTCGGACGGTTGAACTCACCCCAGCCTATGGAGGCGTAGATATTGAATCGCAGGTTGTCGCCCGAGAAGGTCTTCACCACCAGCATGTACAGGTACAGGCCCTCGACCAGCATCCAGAAGAAGTTCGTCAGTGTGAAGAAGTGGAACAAGGTGACCAAGGCGATGCAGCTGCCCAGGCCACTCCTAATGGATATCTGCAGGATGGGATTGAGGATTCATTTACTAAAGCCTCGTTAAATCAAGCTCTCCATTCGATATGTTCATATTTTCCGTCTAACAAATGGAATTCCGGTCTTAATAATGAGCTGTGGCAGATGTTTTCTGCTGCGCTCTTCCAAAATCCTCTTGGCTCAGCAAGAATAACAATCCACTTTACCATTCCAAATGGATTCAGTAACTCAAGGGTGATTTAATATGACTGCAATTGCAATTATCCGCCGGGGAAACCCAACTCACCTGCACGGATAGCAAGAGTATCCAGAACAAAGCCGACATGATGTACGTAAAGAACAAATTGGCGTGAATGGTGTTGCGCAGGCAACGCAGCTCTCTGTAGGTAACAAAAGCCGGAGGCAGGGCAACCGGGGGTTAAGCAAAAATAAATGCCAACAAAGAGGAGGGTTAACTGGGGGTCCAACGACTCACTTGAAGTAGGCGAAGACAATCAGCGCCAGGGACAGCGAGACCAGGCTGATGGTGTACCCTATATAGTAGATAATGGTGGGCAGTTCCACGATGACCTCGAACTCCGGCACCGTTTCCGGGGCGGGCAGGTGGGCGCAGGCATCGTAGTTGGTGTACTTCTCCCACGTCCCATTGGCGTGGCAGAACCTTGTGGCATTCTCTGATGGGGTGCACAGGGAAAATAAATGCAAAGTGAATTTAAAACAAATTAATATATTAAATAAAATAGTTTTATAGTATTAAATTCATTCCTAAATTGGGGGAAACCGAAAATTGTTTCTATGGAGATCCTTGTAGTTAACTAAAACCATTCCAAATTATTTTTAATAAACCAGATGCTCATTTTTTCACCACAGTGCAGCTCTATAGCAATAGGTCAAAGGCAAACTTTCTAAATAGGGGTTAAGTCAACTTCCACTCACTGCTGCTGTCATAGTGAATCCCCTGCAACTCGTCCATGCACTGGAGCACTGCCAGCGTTCCTCGGGCAGTTCGCGGCCAGCACAGAATGGAGTCGAACTGGGTGAGACAGTGGTCACTGGCATTGCCGTAGGTGGAGGCCTCGATGTGCTCCTGCACCAGACACTTTAGCTCAACGCTCTCGCTGATGCCCTCCAGGTTGTGCAGATCCAGGAGGGTATCGCTCCCGCTGGCATTCGCCGAATCGATGTGGTTGTGTTCACTCATCCTTAAACATCCTGCTTCCGAGTGTTTTTCGCTGAAAGGATAGTGTTGAAAGCGGAACATTGAGTGGCAAATAAAATGCTGCTTTAAACTATTTAAACTTTAGGGGGGTATTTTTTCATACACTTGCAGGGTAGTATAGTAATAATCATATCCTGCATTTGTTAACCCTTTTAAAACTAGTACTGAAAAGGTTTCCGTAGAAATAAATACAATAAATCTGTGATATTCCAATAAAATCATCATCATAAAATCATATAAAAATATCGACCTAAGGTTGCTTTGAAAAAGTTATATGTTTTCATAAAGTTTAATAATGTCTTAAAAATACTAACCCACGTTACTTTCTCCCAAAAGTTCTATAATTCTACCAAAAAATTTATTTTAACCCCAAAAGTATGAATATATATGTAACATTTTTAATTTACCAAATTGTTTGTAATTTTAAATTTTTTTTGGCTGCAACTGATGCATTATCCACAATTTATGTATAATAAAAAATCCTTTAAACTAAATTGTTATCCATCATAGTCAGTTTATTGTTAAATTGACAATATCTCCGTTTTTCCATCCTCCCTTTCCCTGATAGAGTTTTGTTCAATCGAAAAGTTTGAATTCCCACAATTGTTAGGGGATTCCCCGGCGACTGGCAGGAGGAACCGAGGAAAAGGAGCCAAGCCAGCGGGCAAAGTTCAATTGGCCCGCAACCCTTCAGCCCGCTGCCTTTCACCGCAGTCTGTGGCTTTTGGCCTGTGTGTGTTAATTGCATTGGCCATGTTTCACCGACTCCGGGCCACGCCCACATCGTGGCTAGCTTAAAGGCCATACATTCAGCAATGAGGGGTGTGGGCTCCATTTCCATTGCCAGTTCTAGGGAAAAATCAGCACAGCAGGGCGGCTAGATAAATAAATAAATAAATGCACAGGCCTAGTGCCATAAAAATTCATTAGTTTTGCCATCAAAGGCGAACGCACGAAGCGTCAGCAGATCAGAGGCATGTCCTGGCTTTTGGGGGCTGATATGCCTCAGCCATAAAATGTGAGTCAAAGGGCCCGAGGAGTCGAGGTCTGAGGGTGATAGAAATTAGAAGCGCTAACTTCTTGTGCCAGGCATCGGTTAGGCCTCAAAGATGAAATCTCGCATTTATGCTCTGATAATAAATGGCATAAATGATGCATCGTTACATTAATGCAGGACATAAAACAGGGCGGGAAAATCAACACACACACACAAGGCCTCCGTAATATGTTAAGTATCTTCCACACTCACACAGTGAGCTGCGAAAGTTGCCAACATAGCTAAACTCCCTACTTAGCGTTGGTAAATTTTAAATAAACAGGAAACCACTTTGTTACCACGGGAAAAAGGAAGGGAAAACGTAAACCCACGTCAAAAGTAAAGAGCTAAATATTACTCGCTTTTATTTTTTTGCAATTTAGCCGGGCAACGGGCAACCCGAGCCAAGTCCATTAGTTTCTCTGGAATTTTCCGAATTACTTGGCCACTTTCCCCGGGCGATTTTCTAATTTTCTGCCGCAATCCATGAAATATTAAACCCGCAGGCAAATTGAAAATTCCGCCCGAAGCCGCCTTGCGGTGCTCAGTGTTTCCTGCTCGGGAAAACTCCTTGGATGCCTGGCTCATTGTTGCTCCGTTCTGTGCCTTTCATTCCTTGTTTTTATGGCAACTGACTCGTAAATTAGCACAATGCATGTACATAAAACAAAAGGCAGTTGATTATTACTGCACGGCGGCACATGGCTGCACGTCTTTGCTGGAGTTTTCCCCGAGCTCAGGGAGCTCCCTTCCTTGGTTCATTAACTCGCAGCACACATACGCCCCGTTGCCCCGCTCCGACACCTCGCCACGCAAACGCAAATGAGTTAAGAAACAGACTCATTTGAGGTTGAAAATGTATGAAAATATATTTATAAAAAAAAAAGAGCAAACAAAAATGTGCGAGGAACCCACCCGACTCTAATTACCTCATAAATAATGTCGACCGAAATTAGGCAGCCTAAATAATGGCTGGCATCGCTGCTAATTGCATATTCGATTTCAATTAGGAAAGGCAGAAAGACAGTGGCAAGAACCCCCGAAGGACACTCGCCAGATGGGCGTGCGAATGCAAATTCATTCTGACAGCTCACATGGACAAATCTCATTGCCGGGGCCAGGCGAGTTGACGAATGTGCTGGCCTGCCAAACACATTCAGGCTGGGACGAATCAACGCCGGCATAAAAAGGGACATTACCACAAATATCCGATGGCCAAAGAAACGGGCCTAGCTGAAGACGGACAAATCGCAGGCACACACACAGGACATGTCAGGTCCTTCTTCTTCGGCTCCTGCTTTCACATGCTATTACGAAAGATTGTATCTAATCTCGTGCGATTGCACACAATGGATTTGCCGAAGGCGACACAAATGCGCAAAAAAAAGGGAATGTAGAGCGGAGAATTCTGGGGGGATTGCTTGTGGGTTAGTTGGGTCCTTTCCCGGCCATGTGAGAGTTTCTGCAATTTCCGGCTGCCATAATGCTTATAAATGTTTGTTCGCAATTGCCGGGGATTCCTTTAGAGGATTGAAAACATAACGAACGAATAGTGGTTGGCACTCATCCCCTCTTTATCCTCGTAGCTACATACACAAAAAATTAAATTCCACACTTCCACACTTTTTTTTCGAGCCATTGAAGCTCGTTGCTTTTTTATGCGTGCACCTCGGCAAATGCTCCATCATCGCTGTGGAGGACATCAGGGAAAAAGTGCTATTTTCGGTTCTCATTAATGTAGCTCATTAAATTTTATATGCATAAGCAGCAGCCAGAGCAGCAAAAAAAAGTGGAGCATTTAAAATGTATAAACATGCTGCCGCACGGGAAACCCAGCAGCATTACGTATACGTCGTGTGGCCAGAGGCAGCCTTGAGCGCGTGTAGCGTATATAAAGTTTCTAATTAAATTGCTGGTCTGAGCGTGGAAACAATGTATTGAATCGGGAATACAGCATGTAATTTGTTGGGGGAATTCGTATGCAGCAGGGCCTTTCTCTCCGCTTGTCTTAATGCCTCCTCCTTGGACGCTTTGCTTTTATTTCGGGGAATCTCCTTCGGCACTGTCCCGTCTAAACACAGTGAACGTCATAATTTGCAAGCACGCACTCCATTTCCATTTCCGTATCCGGCTGCGTTTGAGTTTGTGATCTCCAAACGATGGCCACTTCCAGTGCTTAGGTCAGCACATATCCTTTGGTGGACGAGGGAACGGACACGGTCACGGGCACTCGAGCGATTGCCAACAAGTGTTGCGTTTTATTGTGTGCCTTTAACGGCTTTCCCTTCCTTTCAGCTCCTTTCCCTTTTCGGCCCATTGTCTGCGGCACGTGCACGATGGAGGAGCTGCAACCGAAGGAGCTACGTGAGGGATCTCCGTCTTGCCCGCTCGCCGGATCGAGTCCGCACCATAAGTCCATGAAAGGGAGGTGGAGCCGGTGCTCGAAATCTGTTATTTATTGGCTCAATAAAAATTTGGTTTAATGCATTACAAGTTGGTGAATTGCCAGCGAGATTTGCGAGAGATTTACTCGGCCCCGCAGCGGAAGTCCATAAAACCCATAATAATGCGAGGGCAACAAGTCCGGATCTGACGGGTTCTTCCTGGTTGTCGGATTGTTATTGGGTTTTATTTTGGAAATCTGGCCGGAATTCCGCCCTTCCCCCCTCAATCGATAATGCAAACACACAAAAGCAATCGAGGGCAGCCCTCTAAAAACCCATCAGCCGCAGGATTTTCGCTATTGTAGCCGAGAGTGCATTGTTTCAGCAGGTGGATGTGAGTGGGTATGCGGGATTGTGTGCATTGCTATTTTAATTAACCACAATTTGTTATCCTGCCTTTCCTGCTCACCCCTTTTCGACCCAAAAATGCCATACCTTGTGCCGCAACAAGGCGAAGTTCCAGCTCCACTCTCCTTCTAATACTTGAAATCCTTGGGATTCCTTGTGCTTAACACTGGCAGATTGCCTTTGCAAATGAAAGTTCTCAACTGACCAAAGTCCTTTGTCCCCTCGACCGGGCTTAGAAGCGTTTAACGCCTTATAAGCTTCGAAATGATTATGTGTAAGCTGTTTTTGCTAGTTGCCTTGGTTATTGACACTCACACACTACACACTCTCTATTGTGTTCACATCTCAGATTCGCATTTTTATGCAGGATTATTTCTTATGGCGACACTTGAACACAAAACACTGGCAAAGTTTTCTTTTCGAAATTAATGCCGGGCTTATGGCTTATTTTTATTTTCTTTCTTTTTTTTCTAATTAAAAAATCTGATTTATATTAGTAGAAACTTTTTGAAATAAATTTCCGAGCTCCGATGGCCGAAACGAACCGCACTCGTGGACATCCCGCTGATAACTGACGGCAGGCCCGAAGGATGTGTCTTAACAAGGTTCGCGTTCTTACCAAAAGGCGCCAATTTTGGATTCCACACGGGAAAGCTCCGAAAGCTGCATTCCACAAGCTGTTGCCAGGGAGCTTTCCGCCAGTCAACAGGTGGGATGTCCTGCGGGGAACGGGACAGGGGAAAGGGTTTTCGCCCCATTCGATTGCAATTCTAATGCCCGAAAATCTGCCTATTTGATTTATGCAAATATTTGACGGGATGCCCCCTGTGTTTGCCCAGCATTTCGCAGGCTGTTTGTGAGCTGTTTGCTTAGGAGATGCGGAAAAGGGATACCCGGCGGGATATGGGATATAAATTGCGTGAGGCAAGTACCCCCTTTGAAGTCGCAGGCTGATTTAAATGCCAGTATGCAAGGGACACGGCTCCGACACTGCTCACCTGGCCTAATCAAATTAAACTCAAGTGTTTTAGGCGCCCCGGCTGACAGTTATTGAAATATCAATATGCGGATGTTTCCTGGAAAATGCTTGGAATTAAATTCTAGGGAAAACAAAGGCAACATTTTTATTTACCGCGCCTCTTCTTTTTCCTTGTCTGCTAAATTTTATATTAGAATGATAAACATTTGCATGGATGCTGGCGGAATGCGGGTGACACATGGGGGTTGAAGGTCTGGGGTGTGTGTGGCGCTCAGGGTGGCGACATCCTTATCCAAACTGTTTGATTTTCAAACAAATGCTAATGTCAACTGCCACTCAGAAGCATTTAAATTCCAATTTAAAAATGCTTCCTCTCCATGCCAAAAGCAAAGACATGTTCGGTGTCCTGTACGTCTGTCCTTTCCCCTGTCTCCCTCTGTGTTTTCCCGCTTTTCGGTGTAGCTCTTCTGCTCGGATTCTCCACTTTCCCGGCTCACGCATTAAAGCGTTGTCCTGTCGCCTGCAAATTTAATGTCACACGCATTTCAATCAGTATTTTTTATCCATTTTTTCCTCTCTTAACTGCCGCACTGTCGCACTCGACAACCACAAAGTTTTTCAATTCCTTTCCAGGTGAATCCATTGAATGCATCTATTGTTTCGACATCATTCTGAAGAAGACAAGTTTTCAATTAACCAGATTTGCTTTGGGGGAAATGGAAAAACTACAATCAAGCAAACTGCTAAACTTTGATAAGTCGATTTTAAGTCATTAAAGCACTAAGGAATTGCTTTACTTTCATTTAAATAATTTGCTATCGCCGTGCTTAAGCCCCAGCAAAGGAAAAGCAACTCCGTTGAAATCGCTTTATGCCCCAAAAGCCATCAGCTTAGTGGTTGAGAGCATAAGGAGCAAATCACTGAGCAGAAGGCACAATAAGCAGACAAAAGAGGCAAAGGAGGAGCTCTGACAAACACATGCTCACTGAGAAAAACTGAGCCTATATGGGGGAAGTGCCTCAGAAATCATTACAGATTTTAAATAAATGGAAACTGTGCCTAAAGACATAGAGAAAAATCTTTACAAAAACAAAAACAATGTAAATTGGTTTGCTTCTTGAAATTTGGTGGAAATATGTTGTTAATGTTCCAGAGATAGAATAAGACGAGGCTAAGTAAATTTACCCAGGAAATGCCATATTTATGTGCTTTTCGGGCAGTGCACCCACGCATGAAAGTAGGAGTTGGGCACCATGGCACTCAACAATTACTTAGGGCGTCTTGAACACCTCGATGCCAAAGGGGGGCTCGTCTTTCAGCATTCTCATTAATTACACGCCACACTAATTGGGCTGTAAGGAAATAGCAAAAGGATTAATCGCAGCAGCTGCACCTGCGTGTGAGAGTGTGGGTGCGTGAGTCACTCCGATTTTATCCCACTATATCCGTATTATTCTCGCCCAATTTGCGCCAGCTTCTGGTATTTCCCCAGTTCTTGTCACGCACGAGCTGCTGCTGCTGGACAGAATCGCGTCCAGTCATCAGTCAGTCAACCGCTGTGAGCCGCCGGCGATTGCTCCCCAGCCTTCGGCGGACGCATTGAACCAACAAAACAATGGCAAACGACCGTATTTCATTACAGACCCATTAAACTGGGCTTGATATTTGGGTATATAAAGCGGCCGTCGCCGGGCTAGGAGAATTTTATTCTTTTTGCGGCACCACAGCGGAGATTAATCATTGCTTTTTCGAAAACATGCTCAACTCGATAATTAGTTTTTGTGTTGTGACTTTAGTGCTGCAATGTACGCAGGCGGCCTTCAACTGCTCAGCACCGCCGAACTTTAATAATTTTGTGAGTGGAAATTAACGTGTGGATTATGTAGAACTTCCGTAAGCATAGAGCTTCCTTGCAGGACATCAACACCTGCTGCCGCACACCTGAGCTGGATTTGGGAGATGTGCCTCAGAAGTGTCACAAGTATGTGAGTGGCTTGAAGTCGGCTAATTCCAAGTATCCCAGCTATGCCCATTTGGTGAGTGGTCTTTTGCACTTAAGGGATAAATTCCTTGAGAGACAATGTACGTATTCCAGTGCTATCCCGATTGTATCTATCGGGAAACAGGAGCTATGGTCAATGGCAAAATCAAAATGGACAGGGTTAAGCAGTATCTGGAGCAGCATGTCCATAGGCGGGATCAGGACATTGTGTCTCACATAGTGCACTCTTTTGAGGCCTGCCTGGCTAACGGTGCGTATGCTTGATATGACTCAAACTTGCAACTAATTATTGTTCGTTTCAGTTAAGAGCCACATGAAGTCCTCGAACATTGAGTCCTACAAGGTCCTGCCCCACGGCTGTTCACCTTTTGCCGGCATTATCTACAGCTGTGTGAATGCCGAGACCTTCCTCAAGTGTCCCCCGAAAATGTGGAAAAACGAGCGACCCTGCAATCTGGCCAAGGAATTCGCCGAGCAATGCAACCCCCTGCCGCATGTTCCGTTGCCCAGCAGCTGATGCTCCAGTTTGATAACTTAATATAGTATAAACACAGATTTAAAGTAAACGCTTGAACCATTTAGTTTAATCTCTCGCTCGCTGTTTTAAATCCATTAATATCCATTAAATCCATTCGACCTCGGCTCGCTGACAATTAGACAGCAAATTGACCATGACAAATGACATGCTCTCGATTGTACAACCATCGAGATTTGCGGCAGTCAAAGTTCGATTGGGAAACAGTTGTCAGCTAAGTTGCCGCCATGAACCACTTAACCCTTCTCAGCTGCCTCTTACTCTGCTCCGTCGTCCAGGCAGCTTTCCAGGACTTTGTGGTAGGACAAGAGGTAACTATGTCCCGGAACTGACTGAACTTGTAAACTAAAATCCGCTCTGGTAGTCCTATGTGAAAAATAAAGGGTTGGCCGTTGATGAGGATCTGTTTTTGGAGGAAGACCCAGAAGAGGAACTAATGGTGTCTTTCCACGACGTTCAGCGGGATGGCGTGGTGGACACCAGTCTGCTGATGCAGGCTCTTCTGCAACACGCCAATCGCTTGGGCATGAGTTTGGATGAGCTGGGTAAGGGGGACTCACAGGAGGCTACTAATAGAAATATAAATATAAGCCTCTTTAAAGCCGCCATGTCAATGGGAGGAGGCGACGAGGTTGTTGCTAGCCAGCTGGGCTGCTCGGCTGGCCAAGATGAATTCAATTACCAGGAGAACCCCACCTGGCGCGATGTGTTCTTTAACTGAGCCTCAATAAATCTCATCACTCTAAATTTCTCACACTCTTCAACTGAGCCTCAATAAATCTCATCACTGCGTGTGATCAAAGCAGCTGGACATATGATATTTATTTTATTCGAAAATAAAACAAGAGCTAACCGGTGAGCCAGCTCACCTCCTCGCAGCGAATGCTGTACTCCCTGGCGTCGTTGCAAGTCGGACTCTTGCTCCACACGCTGTCCGGGCAGTAGCGGTAGAAGCTCCGATGGGCACACATTCCGTACATCAGGGCCATGGAGGCACACTTGCCGGTGATGGGGATGCGGCGGCGCTTGAGGGCCTTGATCATGGCCTGCTCCTGACCGGAGCAGTTCCTGAAACCATCCACGTAGACCTGTACAAACTCATCGTTTGGCAGCATGGTTTTCATCATCTTCTCGACGTTGGGTATCACCAGACTGGTGCCGTTTAGGGCTTTTGCCGCCTGGAAAATGCACTCGAAGCTGCACTGTGTACAAAATACGTTCTGAATCACTTAATCTTTGGGATCAAACCAACTAACTTACGGGTGTAATGTGCGCCCCATTGACCAAATACTGACCGCACTGGGAGTTGTAGCTCGAGAAGTCCAGATTGGGCAGTTTGCAGCAATTTTTCAAAGCCTTTCATGT